>VHZZ01000165.1:193870-207121 GCA_009801015.1 Silene noctiflora
GTGAGGAAAAATTGAGGGAAATTAATCAAATAAAAGAAGAGTGAAGAATGGAGTAATGAATGAAATAAATGAAGGTTGAAGAATGGAGTAATTAATGGAATAAATGGAGGTTGAATAAATGGAAAGAAAACAATGAAAAAAATGGGGGAAAGTGTAAATGAAAAAAAATTAAAGAAAAATTAAAGTATGTTAGCATTTAACGGCAAAAGTTGACGATTTAAGATATTTAGGTCACGTTTGGGAACAACTAATGAAATTCAGGAGTACAATTGGTATTCTGTCAAATGTACGGGTACAACTTAGAAAAGTGAAAACTTCAGACGTATAAGATAGAAAAACCCTATTTTTTTTTTTTTACTAAATAGTCAATCAAGGGTGGGCCGGGTTTGGTTTTTAAGACCCAAGAGGAACGGGCTGGCCGGGCCAGGGTGTAGGAAAGGGAAGCTCGCTGGTTCGGCCCATGCAATTGGCCAGCTCTATAAATGGGTGCGTTTTTTACCGTTTTAATTTTATCTACCCACCTTAAGAGAGACTGGTACAAAGAAATCCTTAATACATACTCCCACTGTCCGGATCATTTGTTTATAAGGGGAGTGTCAATTATAAGATGACAAGTAGACTAAATTAAATGTAAAAGATCAAATTACTGATCAAATACAATACTAACATACACTTAAAAATGGAATATGACGACAAATAATGGTTTGGGGATTAAAAGCTAAAGAAATCGTGAGAAAATGGAAAGAAATCCACAGGATTCAAATTCCCATCACACTCCATTAACACCAGAAGATCAGCAGACCACCATAATAAAATGAGGGGAAACAGCTATGGTTAGAGGACAAAGAATTGATATCATAAAATTGCAAGTATAAACCAATTCTTCAAAATCCTGAAATTGGTATGTGTATATATTGATCTAATAATGTCTTCAGTTATGTCATTGTTATACGTTACTCCGTCCAGTTATTTGTTTACCTTTTATTCTCAATACTCTTTGCGCGTGGTATTGTAATCAAATTTAAACAAATGATTGGGACCGAGGGGAGTACTTAATCTATAATCCTATTCCTCTGTGTTCTTTGATTTATGTTATTGTACTTATTTGTAGCCATTTAAAGGGTCATCTAATTCAAAAAATAATTGGTTTAATATTTTGTTTGTGGAATTGCTTTAACATTTTGTTGGTGGAATGTGGTATAGTGATTCGATGCAACTCTCGACCCAATTTTCATCTCGGGTCATTTGGTAGTTTTGTTCTACAGAGTATTTATATTACAGGTTATGTTGCTTGCTTACTCAATTTGATATTCCAGAATATGGAGTTGCCGGATGAATTGCTGATCCTAATTTTTGTATTATTACCCGTAAAATCTCTCTTGCGATTCAAATGTGTGTGCAAACATTGGCTTTCTGTCATTCAAAGCGCTCATTTCGTGGAGTATCAGTGCCGTCTTTCCGAAACCAGGAGGAGTGGTAAATTCCTGTGTTACCGCAAAGACCCCGTCACTGAAACTTATGTCATATCCATCGTTGATCGTCACACCCTTGAAAAACTTGAAGATCTAGAATGGCCGCCATTTTTGGARGAAGAAGGTTTCGATGAAGATGTAGAATGGCCCCCTTTCGAGGTGGAAGAAGGTTATAACGGTCCTACAAGTTTTCTTAGGCGAATCAAAATATTTGGACCTGTTAATGGAATTTATTGCATATTCAGAAGTTTGATTGATAGGTGGGTTGGCACCTTGACTCTGTGGAACCCGGCAACTAGAGAGTATAAACACATTCACCCCCAAATCTCTTTTCCTTTTCCAATGCATTTGTTGGGCCGTAAAGATTACGCTTTAATGCAATTTCACCAGCAAGACCCTAAAAGTTTGAACATTGGGTTTGGTTTTGATCATACAACGAATGACTGTAAGGTGGTGGTGATCTGCCAATGGGAAGATGCGGATACGGGCTATGATCGACGTTGGCATCTCAGGGTATACAATCATGCCTCCAATACTTGGAGTACTGTTTATTTTCTCAATTGCTTTGACGATCCACATCCATTATTTGAAGGTTCATTTGGTCCATTTCCCCCTTTTCCATTAATGGAATGCGACCCGCCTATTTCTCACTGTCTGCTCAATGGAGTGTTTCACTGGGCTTGCACTCTTCTGAGGGATGATGGTCGCTATTTTGTCCTGGCATTTGACATGAGTACTGATGTTTTGCGATTAATCAAGGGACCACCTCTCCCGACACATCTCGGATTGTATTGGAGTGTGTGGGTGCTCAAAGACACTATTGCTGCAGTTTCGTATGTTGTGGGTAATTACAATGATCCTGTGAACGATGTTGAGGTATGGATGATGATGGAATATGGTGTCGAAAATTCTTGGGCCCTTCTATTTAAATTCCAAGGGGTCAATGGTTGGACTCCCATTGGAATCCCTTACAATGACCGGATTTTTTTTGATGATTGGAATGGGCAGCTCCTTTCGTCTGGCATTGATGAAGATCATCAAGTGCAAGAACATGATGTCTATGGAACGACCTACTCAACATTTCATGGTATCCGTGGGACTCTTGGGATTTTGGACTATGTCGAAACTCTTACCAGACTCAAGTCCGTTTAGCAAGCTACCAATTGCAGATTCTACCGTCATGTTATGTCATCGTATAGCTAGTCTTGTACCATTATTTACTATATTACATATTGAAATTATGATGCAGTTACTGTAATAGTGTAATCAGATGTTTGGTGTTACATTGACCTTTGTTTGGCAGATCCATGGCAGCATAAGATACGACCTGAGTTCCCTGACGATTCACACAAAACTGAACTTCCACCAGATATGGTAGCGGTTTTGAATACTCTGTATCATATAGTATCATATATCACGAAAGGATTATTTTTATGATTTCTGAACTTTGACATACCCATGTTACCCAGTCCTCTTCCTTGAATTTCGTTATCAGTCAGAAAGGTTTCACGAGTTCTGATGCGCAACGTGAGAGTAATAGTTTTTATCTGACTTGCTACAATTTTTCTTCTGTATGTAATGACCAAGTTTTCTTTCCATCGAGTACGTTCAAATTTTGTGAGCGGTTATATTGCAAATGCAATGTTCAGTGTCAGTTTCGATTGATCAACTAGAATAGAGTCCAGGTTTCGGTTAAGCTAAAGTTTGAAGCAGTGCAGTTTGGTGCATATCTGAGTAAATGAGAGTGATTATAAAATGCGGGTTTGGATTACACACGAGTCATATTCGGTTTGTGCACACTCTTACAGTCCTACTGACGAACAAGTCTTAAGATCAAATGTACTAATTCATTCCATGTCACTCTCAAATTGCAGCATTTCACCATACGCATGTCTTTTTACTTTTATTTCGTTATTAATTAATGATTAATGAATGAATTAGCCATCCATCACTACTAATGTTTATGCTACTAGGAGTAAGTAGCAAGTATTAAGTATTAGGAGTAAGTAGTAAGTAGTAATAGCATACGAATCTCTCCTTCCTTTTTATTGCATGAATGAATTCCCACATATAAAAGCAACAACTACAAATGTGCTTCAAAGCTGTTTTTTCAATTTAACAACAAACTTTAAAAACCAACATTTTCTTTTACAAACATCCGCTTTGGTCACTCATCATTTCTAAAGTTGTAATTAACCAAATCTCATTTAACGTAGTTGCTCTTTTTATGAACATCTTTTATTCTTTCACGAACTGCTTGTTTGTTTTTTTGTTTTTTCCTTTTTTTTTTTGTTAAAGGAAGACATTAATATAAAAAGGGTGTAATGGTCATTTATACCCATAAAAGAGTAAAACTCGTCCAACACCACTCATTATTAATACCTATACATAGTTACTCGATTAGCTACAAAACCTGGCTCATTGGATAGCTACAAACCTAGCTCGTTCGAGTTCTGCCACCAACAGTGCTCTTCATTTGCCCAATTCTCTCTTTACAGTTACATACAAATTCTCATATATAATTCATTATCAAACCCATTTAATTTTAATTAGCATTTTAACTTCAAATCAACCTCTTCAGAACAATTTGAATGGTTATAAGTTATGCTAAAATTTAAGCATCTCAGCGGTTCGATATTATATGTTACTTTATTAGCCTAAACCGAATATGTCTAATGTATGGGCCGATATTACGTCACAAGCCAAGATTGTCGCGGCGGGTACTTCGGTTGCAGTAGGAAATGGTAGAACTACCCTCTTCTGGGATCACTCTTGGGTAGACGGAAGTTGCTTATCAGATAAAGCTACATTGACAATCCCTGAGTCCATTTTAGGTGCAACATTTAGCGAAATGTGGGATGAAACAATGGGTTGGAAATGGGACTTATTCGCAAATTATCTTCCAAAAGAGGAGTTGTTAAAAATAGAAGCCTATTCTCTAGCCCCAGAACCGTTTCTTGAGGATGCCTTCTTTTGGAGCGGAACACCCAGTGGTAAATTTTCAATTAAACCTGCCTTGCTTTTATTAGGCCGACCGAGAAGCCTCTTGAACCCGATACGGTTGACTGGCATCTTATATGGAAAATACCGGTTCAACAGAGAATTCGTATGTTTATTTGGCTTGCTTCTCATGGTCGTATTAATTATGTGCAATTATAATAGAGTTCGATGGGGCCTATCGGATGACCCAAAATGCCCAAGATGTTTGCAGCATGATGAGAACACAGACCATGTACTTCGTTCTTGTCCTTTCTCGGCCGAAATTTGGATACAAATGGGTTTGCCTTCGACACATAACTGCTTCTTCTCTACTTCGTTTGGTCAATGGGTTTCGAATAATATCTGTAATACGTCTCATCTTGCTAGTACTGACTGGCCTATGAATTTTGCTATAATTTGTTGGTGGATATGGAAATGGATAAATAATGCGGTCTTTGGAAGAGGAGATGAAAATCCAACTGATCCTATTCGATTCCTTAAACATCAGTTCAGTACATCCAAAAAAACATTCAACCCTTTTTCTCTTTTTAATTCTGAACCGGGTTCAAAATACGAAGAAAATTTTGTGAGATGGCATCCTCCTCCATTTTGTCTGGTTCTTACTTAATACAGATGGCGCCTCAAGAGGAAAAGTCCGGGTTATGCTGGTTGCGGCGGTATTATACGGGACGATACGGGTAACTTTGTCTCTGCTTTTTTCTTTTCTTGCGGCATATGTAATTCTATGAGAGCTAAATTACGAGCTTTATTGGTCAGCCTCAAGCATGCTCGCTCTCTTTATCTAACCAGACTGCTAGTTCTTATGGATAACAAACCTTGTGTGGGATTCTTCCGAGACGAACAATTACTGAGTAGTGGCGTACGTCCCTTAGTCCAACAATGTAAAGAGCTCATTGCACTAGATGGTTGGTCGGTGAAGATAGATCATTCTTACAGAGAAGCTAATCGGGCGGCGGATTGACTTGCTAATCAAAGGGTTACTTGAGCTTCTTCTACTACTATTCTATCCACTCCTCCAGAGGATTTACGTTCTATCCTTTGTGAGGATGTTTTAGGTTTCTCTATTTCTCGTATTATTGCTAGTTAATTTTGGGGCTTTGCCCCTCTATTGTACCAAAAAAATATGTTACTTTATTAATTTTGATAATTTCGTAGAAATTTACAACTTTGATTACATAGTATTTTATGCATGCATCTAATATTATGATAATGTTGCCTATATTAATTTAATTAACTTTTTCTTAATGTAAAAATATGCTCTTTTAAAGATTATTATGGTCACAAATTCTCATTGAAGACGGGCACTATCCGTCACAAGCTTAAGACGGATAGTGCTCCTCTCACAATATGCAAGTGACACTAAACATGGATGCTCCATTTTCCATCCACTTGTCCTCCCACTTGCTTTATTGTGAGGGGACACTATCCGTCTTCAGCTTGTGACGGATAGTGTCCGTTACAAGCAAGACGCTTTGTATTATGGTAACAACTAAATATGCTTTGTTTTTAACATATACAGATTTTTCAAAATTTTTTTTACATGCATTTTCTAATGAATTATTAATCATAATATTTTTACTTAGCTCCATTATTTTTTTAAAACCGGTTATTTTTCTAATGCATTTTCTAATGAATTATTAATCAGAATTACGGTTTAAAACACGAAACGAATGAAAACAAGAGAGATCAAAGGTCAAACAAATAGTAAAGCAAATGTTGCAAATTCCAGAAATGTTGATTATATTTAAGTAGATAAGTAAATTAAATTCGGTATTTTAAATAGGGTTGACAGTAAAACATGTGCATGAAATTCAAAAGCAAGAATGATAACATAGGTTTCAATGACAATGGGTATAAGGCCATCTTCTTTTGCACTTCTTTTCAATTCATTTCAGTTGTGTTCAGTTCATTTCAGCTCTATTTACTTCAGTTCAGTTTAGCTTTATTTAGTTCAATTCAGTTCAATTCAGTTCAGCTTTTCTATTCACAAATACTTCCTTCATTCAACTCCACTTTACCACTTTACTTTTTCACGTTTGTCAACGCGCGTTTTAAGCGCTAAATATCATTAGCTAGGTATTTGCAAAAAATAATAAAAATTAGATATTTTTAATGTCCTCGTAAACACGAATCAAACAAGACTCCACATGAATATATTTTCACGTGTTTTATTGAGCGAAAATTGAAATTAAAGACTTATTTGTAAATAGTGTAGAAAAATGAAATAGGTAGAGTGAAGTTGAATGGAGGAAGTAACTCTTTACTGCAGTTCCGTTCTGATCCATTCAGTTTAATTTAGTTCAGTTTCATTAAGTTCAATTCAGACGATTTCACTCAAAAGAATAGGGACTAAGTGTATTACAAATTCTTATTTGTGATGACATTAATCCGTCACAAACTTGTGACTTCTCACAAAAAATAAGTGAGAGGATAAGTGGGAGAGAAGTTGCGAGAGGTTACAAGCTTATAACGGTTACAAGTAGAACGATATGAAAAATATGTAAGTGTATAACTTTGAACCAAAAAAAATGACGGTGTGTATAAACTACAAAGAAAATAAGCAAAAAGAAATGGCGTGGGGATTTAGACCTTATTCCACTCGTGTTGATTACACATCACTCAAAATCACTAGCCACTACAACTACCCCTTAGTGAATACAAGTATCTTTACCCAAATTATTATGGAAGACGAGTACTATTCGTTATAAGTTGAAAACGGATAATGTCTTTTTCACAATATACAAGTGACACTAGTCATAGGGTGCTCCATTTCCCCCACTTGTCCTCCCACTTGCCTTATTGTGAGATGAACACTATCCGTCTTCAACTTATAACGGATAAAAATGTCCGTCACAAACAAGAAGTTTTGTTTTAGTATAGGTTGATATTTCTTATTTCTTGAGAAAATTAAATCAAAAAGTCAAGAAGTATTGGCTTGGGTCCGCTCATGATTAGGTTTCTCTAAAAACGTGATGAGGGGCGATTTTAGGATACTCGTAATGAAGGCACATTTACACATGAAATCGAAGTAGGTCTTAATAATAATAATAATAATAATAATAATAATAATAATAATAAAAACAAAGAACTGAGGAAAAGTGTAAGTTGTAGCCCATTAAACTTATTAACCTAATTACTCTAACTTGTATGACTCATTAACCTTGAATCCTTGATTGATGAATTATATACCTTTCAATCTTTCATTCACCAAATTAGGTAGGTTATCGACCCAACTAATCAATTACGCCCCATATATATACATAGTATAATAAATGTGTTACTCTTGTCGAGTTTGTATTGAAAGACTTTAATCCTAACTTGGCTTAATTAATTCCGTGTCATATATGTGTCAACCGAATCAATAAAATCTATACAATATTATAAAAAGGATAATTTGAGTAGAACTTGCCATGTGGCAAGCTTCACGAGTCTTCTAAGTTCTAATTAACTTCTAATCTCCACATTCATATATAACCGGGTGACGGCAACAACAACGCCACCAAACAGCCGGACCACAGTCCGTAAAACAGGTACTTGTGACACGCCCGTGGTACCGAGCCCAGGCGCTAACCGAACCCCTGTCAGGCGTCGTGACACCACACGAGTCCCTCCGTACTCAAGCCATGAACGTGCATGTCCTCTTTGTAGTGGGAAACTCCAAGGAACGACCCGAGTGTAAGACGACGGTCTCCCAAATCGCCTTATGTCTCTTCAACAACAACTCAACACAGCCACAACTCGGTCAACCATTCACCAATCATCACATATATCACAATATGTGACACAATATGTTAAAATGCAACCTTCACATGGAATATGAATCTGACCATGTCAATAACACATATACTAACAATCACTCATTCTCATGTCATAACTTATAATGCACTTTCATCAACCCAATATGAGACTAACCATAATTACCCATTATTATGTTATAATGCAAATCTATCAACAATATGAGACTAACATCAATTTCCCTTTAACATGTTATAATGCGAATCCAACAATTACAACAATCCTTTCAGACACAATTACTCAACACTATGTTAATATGCAATTACAACATCATGTAAGACTAACCACAACAATAATAACATATGTAAACATTCATATAAACCCTATCTTTTAGCAATCCTGCATAAATCACAAGCATGTACAAGAATCCTCCTATAAGAAGTTACCTCCTACAATTAATCAAGCAATTACTATCACAATCATATCCTACAACAATATAATACATCTAATTATCCAAATGTTTAATCAATTTAGCCAAATAACAAACCTCCCAATTTCCCCCAATTTCTAGTGCTTGGGTAACAAATCCTTCTTACTTTTACTACTAAGAGAATATAAACTCTCTTAGTTTTCTCTTTTAGTTTTTCCTTCAAAAGACATCTAGTCAAATACAAGAGTATCACAACAAGAATAATCTAAATAGTACCCAAAACCCGACTCAATTCGAATCAAATCGAAACTGAAACGAATTCAATAATAACCGTATGACACCAAAATGTGAATATATTTGAACCGATAGACTTGAATCTTTTTTCTCATAAATACACTCTTATTTAGTATTTTTTTCTTTTATTTTTTTATTTTTCAGTGGTATTCTTACATTCAAATTAAAAAGTATAAAGTATATTTAACCAATTTTTTGACCCTTAAATCAAGAAAATTTTGCAAACCTGAATTTTACCCAGTTTACGGATCAAAATAGTGTAAACCGATTAAAATTGCTATCTAAAATGAATCAGATCGAAATCGAACTGAAATCAAAATTAAGGTCAACCCAATTTAAATCAAACCGCTTTAACCCGATCCGAAACTGACCGAATAACCCATTTGCCCGGTATAAATTTAAGCCATTGGCACCTGAATATCAACAGACCAGAATGATAAAATGAGGGGTTTGCGGACAAAGGAATGATATAATAATCTTGCAAGTATAAACCATTTGTTCTAAATCCTGAATTTGGTATGTGTGTTTTGATCTAGTAATCTCTTCAATTATTTGTTTACCTTTTATATTATTTGCGGTATAGTCATTGATGTAATTCGTGAAACTAAGATTATGTCTATGTCTAACTGACACCCTTAGCCAGCAACTTGTAGGAGCCCTGAACAATTGGTAGTGTTGCTTTTAATTTGAGGGGAGGATTGTTACTTACTTGCTCAATTTGTATGATCCAGAATATGGAGTTGCCGGATGAATTGTTGATCCTAATTTTTGTAATATTACCTGTAAAATCTCTTTTGCGTTTCAAATGTGTCTGCAAACATTGGCTTTCTGTCATTCAAAGCCCTCACTTCCTGGAGTACCACTGTCGTCTTTCCGAAACCAGGAGGAGCAATAAACTCCTGTGTTACCGCAAAGACCCCATAACCGAAACTTACGTCATATCCATCGTTGATTGTCACACCCTTGAAAAAATTGAAGATGTAGAATGGCCCCCATTTTTGGAGAAAGAAGGTTTCGATGAAGATGTAGAATGGCCCCCTTTCGAGGTGGAAGAAGGTTATAACGGTCCTACAAGTTTTTTTAGGCGAATAAAAATATTTGGACCTGTTAATGGAATTTATTGCATATTCAGAAGTTTGATTGATAGGTGGGTTGGCACCTTGACTCTGAGGAACCCGGCAACTAGAGAGTATAAACACATTCACCCCCAAATCTCTTTTCCTTTTCCAATGCATTTGTTGGGTCGTAAAGATTACGCTTTAATGCAATTTCACCAGCAAGAGCCTGTAAGTTTGATCATCGGGTTTGGTTTTGATCATACAACTAAGGACTATAAGGTATTAAGGTGGTGGTGATCAGCCAATGGCATGATGAGGAAACGAGCTGGGATGTACGTTGGCATCTCAGGGTATATGACCATGCCTCGGATACTTGGAGAACTGTTTATACTCTCAACCGCTTAGTCGATCCACATCCGTTGTTTGGAGGTTCATTCCCCCCTTTTCCACAAATGAAATACGATCCGCCTATTTCTCACTGCCTGCTCAATGGATTGTTTCACTGGGCTTGTTCTGTTGGCCTTGGTAATGATAGTTTCAATGCTGTCCTTGCATTTGACATGACTAGTGATGTTTTGCGATTAATGAAAGGACCACCTATCCCGTGTCATCTCTTAGTGTACTCGAGTGTATGGGTGCTCAAAGACACTATTGCTGCAGTTATTTCTACATATGATCCTTTGAATGATTCTTTGAATGATCCTCTAGGAGATATTAATGTATGGATGATGATGGAATATGGCATAGATGATTCTTGGGTCATGCTTTTTAAATTTCATGGAGTTAGCAATTGGACTCCTGTTGGGATCCCTTATAATGACCGGGTTTTCTTTGATGATGAGAGTGGTCATCTCATATCGTCAGGCATCGATGAAGATCATCAAGTTAAAGAACATGATGTCTATGGAATGACTTGCTCAACGTGTAACGGCATCCGTGGGACTCTTGGGATTTTGGATTACGTGGAGACCCTTACTACACTTAAGCCAGTGTGGTCAGCTACCAGCCGCAGATCCTATCTTCATGCGATGTCATCTCGGTGAGTGAGTCCTGTGTTAGACGTTCTTATATTATGAGATCAACGTAAACCTTTATGAATTCCTTATTTATTCGTAGGGTTGATGATTTAGTTTCAAACCATGTGAGGGACAAGTGAAGATGATTGCATAGATATTGGGACTGACGTCTGTGAGTCTAACATTGGAGTTCTTTTATCTCATTCGGGCTACCATAGAGCCTGTCTAGTGTAGCAAATCAGTTGAGGACAATGTTGCCATGTAGGTTTATGCAGCCTCTGTTTTTTTCCTTTACTCTTAGTACTGAAACTTTTCTTTTTCAATGAGTTAAGGATTTACTACTCTCTACTCTAGTCTTGGATTATGATTGATTAAGCCACAAATGACTTCGATCAACTGGTTTCAAAGTCAGAACCACTTGGTTTTGCAATGGCCTCAAGGGCCCTCAACTGATTCAAAGTCGGAACCACTCGGTTTTTGTTTTCACATTCTGTCTGAACAGTTTTTCTTTCTCATTTGCCTCTACTGTTCAACAACTAAATCTAGACACAAATGACTTGTTCATTTGGGTGTGCTTCTCAGGAAATTTTACATTTTGTAATTTGATATATACCGTTTGTACTTACCAAGTTTCGATTATTAGTCTTATACTCCGACACACAAAGCGACTTTGTTACATGTTTTTTACATAGAAAGTTCATCATTTACTGAAATTATTACACCATTATTTATTACTCTGTACTAGGCAACTTATCAAGTATCAACTGATATTTGTTGCTCCATTACTTACTGTTTTACTGAGATTATTATGCAGTTATTGTAATCAGAGTGTTGGTGTCACATTGCTTTCCGCCCGTGAGACCCATTGCTGCGCAAGACGTAACCTGAGTTCCCAGACGATCAACACAGATTTGTACTTCCACCAGGTATTGTTGTTTAGGGTTAGGCGTCTTGCTTGCGCACACGAGTACTATGTCCGATTTAACTTGGCTTTCAATGGCCGTTTTGATAGCGTTTTCCTGGTAACTTCCTCCAGGGTTAAGACCTGGACATGAAGTTCACATATAAAAACCATTGTTATAGGAGCATAACCATATTACTCGTAGTTTGCAAGATGCGTACCAGACTTGTTCATTATGGTGAGAATGTCATATTCATTCTTCCAGTGTAGCGACCTCGTGAAGTACGCAGTTTGGTCCAACACGCTAGCTAGGCATGTTCCAGCTTGGACTTTATTGGAGCAACCTAATGCAACGTAAGTCATATTAGAACAGATTTAATGAAACATTAAACATGACAGTAATGAAGTACTCCACAGAAAACAGAGGATACCAGCTTTGGGTAAAATGGTGTCTTTGAGCACGGCCCTGGACTCAAAATCCATGGGATGTAACCATCCCACAACCCGTGTATAGTAAAGTTGTCGTGTATGATCGGGCTTGAACATTTAGCAATGTTACAAAAGGCTGGAGGCCATGTTTGGGAAAAAACCATATAGCTAAAGGCCTTTAGCTGTGCCTCAACTATCACGTTCAAGGGGAAGAACAATATCATGGAATATTGTTCGACATCTTGATAATTATTTGTCTATTAATTATTCAGAATTGTTTCTTGTGTGTTCTTTATATTTAAAATGCTACAAGTATTATTTATATAGAACTTGTGAAATAGGAGTATGATTGTATGAAAGGTGACATATAACTCCCATGCAAATTTAGAAATCGTATTCATTAGTTCGGGAATATGCAGTCGTGACATATAACTTACACTCATTTGCAATTAAGTAGAATGTAATTTTCGAGACCAGGAGAAGTGGAGTACCACTGGCGTTTTTCCGAGACCAGGAGAAGTGGTAAACTCCTGTGTTACCGCAAAGACCCCGTCACTGAAACTTATGTCATATCCGTTGTTGACCGTCACACCCTTGAAAAACTTGAAGAATGTCTAGACTGGCCACCATTTTTGGGGGAAGAAGGTACTGATGACAATGTAGAATGGCCGCCTTTTGTGGAGGAAGAAGGTGTTCTTAGGCGAATCAAAATATTTGGACCTGTTAATGGAATTTATTGCATATTCAGAAGTCTGATTGATAAATGGGTTGGCACCTTGACTCTGTGGAACCCAACAACTAGAGAGTACAAAACTACAAACATGTTGGTGAGCCGAAGTCGTATGCTCCCAAAGATGATATTTATAAGCACTTAAGACCTAACACTAACTAGTAGTATAATGGCAATAAGGGTCGA
>VHZZ01000165.1:218410-228478 GCA_009801015.1 Silene noctiflora
CATAATAGTTTGCTCTATATATAGAGCAAATCATTGTATATCGTTTTTCAATAAGAATTACCAGAAATATTTCTTCTCTATATCCTGACTAACAGATCCACATCCCATAGTAAAAGCAGGACTAAAAAAAGAAAAGTAGACTTGTTAACTTAAAGATTAAGAAATCTACAACACTTAAGGAGGAAGGAAAAGCAAAAAACAAAAAAAAAAAAAAAGATGATTTTTCCCGCCCCCACCCAACTCACCCCCCATTAACATCAGACCAGCATGATAAAATGAGGGGGAAAAAGTACTAAATTAGGGTTGGCGAACAAAGGAAATTATATCATAATTGTGCAAGTATAAACCAATTCTTCTAAATCCTGATATTGGTATGTGTGTTTTGGTCTAATAATCTCTTGAATTACGCTATTGTTATACTCCGTGTGCTACTCCCTCCGTCCCGGTTATTTGTTTACCTCTTATTCTGTGTACTAGTATAGATCCCGTACTACAGTACGGTATTTGTAGAGGGTTGTGTTAATATAAATATATTAATGTGATCAATATGTAATTTCACAATGTGTGATAAAGTTTAATTCAAGGATTATCTTTTTAGTTACGAATTAAGTGAATTTTTATTTAGAATAATATGATCGCACATTATATTAATTAAAAGAGCGTCTAATTGTGATTTATACGATAGCATGCTCAATACAAAATCTTGTTTTAATAATCTTTATAATTATCTTTGTAATAACTAATATATAATTTAATGGGTCATGTGATTTTAGGCAAGTAATTTCTTTTGACTACATTTAGGCAAGTAAATTTGTTAGAGTATATTTAGAAAATCAAAAGAGAATATTAGTGGAGATAATTAATGACATTGGGGTCCAATTTTATTAGTGAGCATGTACTTAGCGGCAATTTTATTAGTTAACACATACCTAAGCGGGAAATTGTGAGTTTTGTTAATCTTTTAGTATATAGGGGATTCCTTGTTAGTGATATTTTTTAATCAAAGTTAAACAAATTATGTGGTAGGTAATGAGACCCTTGGTAGTTTTGTTGTACTCCCTTTGTCGCAATCATTTGTTTGTCTTTTTTTTATTCTTTGTGAGGGGTATTTTAATCAAAGCCAAACAAATGATTGAGACGGAGGGGTAATTAATTTTCAGGTTATGTTGTTGCTAACTCATTTTGATATACCAGAATATGGAGTTGCCGGATGAATTATTGGTCCTGATTTTGGTACTTTTACCGGTAAAATCCCTGTTGCGTTTCAAATGTGTGTGCAAACATTGGCTTTCTCTCATTCAAAGCCCTCAGTTCGTGGACTACCACCGGAGTCTTTCCGAAACCAGGAGGAGCCATAAACTCTTGTGTTACAGCAAAGATCCCGTCACTGAAACTTATGTCATATCTGTCATTGATCGTCACAAACTTGAAAAACTTGAAGATCTAGAATGGCCCCCATTTTTGGAGGAAGAAGGTTATAATGGCCCTACAAGTTTTCTTAGGCGAATCAAAATATTCGGACCTGTTAATGGAATTTATTGCATATTCAGAAGCTTGATTGAAGAGTGGGCTGGCACCTTGACTCTGTGGAACCCGGCAACTAGAGAGTACAAACACATTCACCCTCAAATCTCCGTTCCTTTTCTAACGCATTTGTTGGATTTTGAAGATTGCTCTTTAAGGCAAGTTCACCAACAAGAGCCTAAATGTTTGAGCATCGGGTTTGGTTTTGATCATACCACTAATGACTATAAGGTGGTTGTTATCTGCCAGTGGGAACATGTGGTTACGGATGAAGATCAATGTTTTCATCTCAGGGTATATAATCATGCCTCCGATACTTGGAGAACTGTTTACTTTCTCAACTGGTTTGGCGATCCACATCCATTATTTGAAGGTTCATCACCCCCTTTTCCACTGATGGAATATGACTCGCCTACTTCTGATTGCCTGCTCAATGGAGTGTTTCACTGGGCTTGCCATCTGCCGCATAGGGATGATGGTTACTATTTCGTCCTGGCATTTGACATGAGTACTGATGTTTTGCGATTAATGAAGGGACCACCACTCGTGACATATTATAGACTGTATTGGAGTGTGTCGGTGCTCAAAGACACTATTGCAGCGGTTTTCTGTCCTCGAAATGATGTTGAGGTATGGATGATGATGGAATATGGTGTCGAAAATTCTTGGGCCATTCTATACAAACTCCAATGGACTGATGGTTGGGCTCCCAGTGGGATCCCTTACGATGATCGGATGTTTTTTGTTGATTGGAATAGACAACTCCTCTCAGTTGGCATTGATAATCAAGTTCAAAAACATGATGTCTATGGAATGACTTACCCAAAATTTAGTGGCATTCGTGGGGCTTTTGGGATTTTGGACTATGTGGAAACCCTTACCACGCTCAAGACAGTGTAGCCAGCTATCAGCCGCGGATCCTGTTATCATTTGATGTCATTTCAGTGAGTGGTGTGTGAGAAGGTCTTGTATAAGACAGTCGAATTTATGAGATCAACGTAAACCCTTGTGAATCCCTTATTTAGTTATCGGGTTAATGAATTATTTTCAAACCATCTCAGGGACAAGTGAAGATGATTGCATAAATATTAAGAATGTGAGTATAACATTAGAGCTCTTTAATCTCATTTAAGCTATCATTGACAAATGTGGTAAGCCTGAAATTGTTTCACTTTTCAATTTTTGATAGAAAACTTTATTAGTCAGTTTAAAAAAAAGACTATTCTGGCAATGTTTGTTTTTGAATCCTGCTATCTGATTTTCAGTCCTTTTATGTTTTTTTTTTCTACCCCACAACTTGCGGAAGCTATTGAGGCATGGGGTATTGTTGTTGTTGTTGTAGTAGTATTGGTAACATAGACATGACTACATGAGTACATGACCAATTCATATATTCTTTTTAAAAAAATCAAAGGAATTGGATTGAAATGAAAAAGTCAAACCTATCAATTAAAAACGCGATTACAGTTTTTCTTAGTTACAGGAGGGAGGGAGATTAGGCTTGCCGGGAAAAAAAGTTGGTTTACAGCCACCACACCGTGAACTTGCGGTTTTGAATATTCTGTATCAAATTCTCATCATATTGGTATGTGATTATATGTTAGAATATCTTGATTTTATGATCTTATGTGATTTAGATCTCAAATGATTCTTTATTTTTGTATGATTTTCTGAACATTAACATACCCATGTTTCTCTTAGTTATACACGTATACCCTTCTGGCCTTCCCCTTCCCCTTCCTTGAATTTCATTATCTGTGCGACGATCTCTCCCAGTATTGCTTATGAAAGACCTCTCACATGGTGGGTAGTTATTAATTTAGTTTATCTTTTCCTTTTGTCTTAGTGTGAGACGGTCTCTCAGGATACTTGCTCAGGAAGGTTTTGGGCATTGTGAATTTACGATTGATTTCTTGCTCATCTGTAGATTGTCATTTGTATCTATTACATTTATCACAAACTTGTGGGTGCTATTGATCTATATGCTAGACATGGAGTTACCAGAAGAATTGTTGATCCAAATTTTGGTACTATTACCGTTAAAATCCCTTTTGCGTTTCAAATGTGTCTGCAAACATTGGTTTTCTGTCATTCAAAGCCCTCTGTTTGTGGACTACCACCGTCATCTTTCTGAAACCAGGAGAAGCAGTAAAGTCCTGTGTTACCGCAAAGACCTAACTACCGAAATTCATGTCATATCTGCCCTTGATCGTCACACCCTTGAAACACGGGAAGATCTTGAATGGCCACCATTTCTTGAGGAAGAAGGTGAAGACGTAGAGGAAGAAGGTTATGATGGTCCTGAAAGTTTTCTTAGGGGAATCAAAATATTTGGACCTGTTAATGGAATTTATTGCATATTCAGAAGTTTGATTAATAAGTGGGTTGGCACCTTGACCCTGTGGAACCCGGCAACTCGAGAGTACAAACACATTAACCCCCAAATTGCGTTTCCTTTTCCAATGCATTTGTTGGGTTTCAAAGATTACTCTTTAATAAAATTTCACGAGCAACGACCTCAAAGTTGGAACATTGGATTTGGTTTTGATCATGCAACTAATGCCTATAAGGTGGTGGTTATCTCCCAATGGGAAGATGAGGACACTGGCGATGATCGATGTTGGCTTCTCAGGGTATATAATAATGCCTCTGATACTTGGAGAACTGTTTATTTTCTCAACTGCATTGATGATCCACATCCGTTATTCGAAGGTTCATTTCCCCCTTTTCCGCTGATGGAAGACGACCGCCTATTTCTCACTGCCTGCTCAATGGAGTGTTTCACTGGGCTTGCTCTATGCAGTATTTTAGTGGTAGTTGCTATACTGTCCTGGCATTTGACATAAGTACTGATGTTTTGCGATTAATGAAGGGACCACCAATCCCAACACATCCCAGACTACATTGGAGTGTATGGGTGCTCAAAGACACTATTGCAGCGGTTTCATGTGCTCCAGGTACTTTCAATAATCAAAATGATGTTGAGGTATGGATGATGATGAAGTATGGTGTCGAAAATTCTTGGGCCATTCTATATAGATTCCAAGGGGTTAATGGTTGGACTCCCGTTGGGAGTCTTGGGACCCCTTGCAATGACCAGATCTTTTTTGATGATTGTAATGAACAACTCCTGTCATTAGGCATTGATGAAGATCGTCAAGTTCAAAAACATGATGTCTACGGAATGATTTACTCAACATTTCAAGGCCTCCGTGGGACTCTTGGGATTTTGAACTACGTTGAGACCCTTACCACACTCAAGTCAGTGTAGCCTGCTACCAGCCGCAGATCCTGTCTTCACTTGCTGTTCTTTAATCTCATTTAGACCATCGGCAAATATGGTAAGCCCGAGATTGTCTCAGTCCTTCTTTTGGATTTTTTTTCTGTCCCCTTGCCTTTTTTTATCTCTTTGTTATATACTTATATTGAATTAGTAAGATAGACATGACCATTTCATCAATGATTTGTTCTCTTCAACCATCTTTGGAGACAACAAAGTCACTTTTTCCTTGCTTTGAATGAGTAAAGGATCCTTATCCCTTCAAAGAGTGTGAAGATAGCGAGAAAACGTTATGTCAAGTTGTCATATTAGAGTTTAAAATCCTTGATTTTACCCTTGAAATTATACATATTCTTTGAAAGCATCATACATTCTTTTAAAAAAAAGTCCTGCAAATGGATTGAAATGAAAAAGTAAAAACCCATCAATCAAAGTTACAAATTATCATAATTACAGTAGAGTGGAAGATTATGCTTGCTGGAAAAAAATTGGGTTACAGCCATCACACGTGAACTCGCTGTTTTGAATACTCGTACTATTTCTGTTCATATTGGTATGTGATTATTATTTGTTAGAATATCTTGATTTTATGTGATTTGTGTGACCACCCATGGACGGTTCTAAAGGATGATTCATGTCAGCCAACCCCAATCATTTTGGGATTAAGGCTCTGATGTTGTTGTTTGTTGTTGTTGTTGTTGTTGTTGTATGATTTTATGTGATTTTAGATGGCAACGTATTCTTTCATTTTTTATGATTTCTGAACATTGACATAGCCATGTTCCCTTAATTATACCCTTCCCTTTCCTTGAATTTCGTTATCTGTGTGACGATCTCTTCCAGTATTGCTTATGAAAGACTTCTCACATGATGGGTGTTTATTAATTTAGTTTATCTTTTCTTTTTGCCTTAGTGTGAAACGGTCTCTTAGGATACTTGCTGAAGAAGGTTTTGGGGATTTTGAATTTGTGAGACAATTGATTTTGTGTCTATTACAATAATCTCAAGCTTGTGGGTGTTATAGACCTATATGCTAGACATGGAGTTGCCGGAAGAATTGTTGATCCAAATTTTGGTACAATTACCGGTAAAATCTCTTTTGCGTTTCAAATGTATCTGCAAACATTGGCGTTCTGTCATTCAAAACCCTCAGTTCGTGGACGACCACCGTCATCTTTCCGAAACTAGGAGGAGCAGTAAACTCCTGTGTTACCGCAAAGATCCAATTACCGAAAATTATGTCATCTCTGTCCGTGATAGTCACACCCTTAAAAAACATGAAGATCTGAAATGGCCGCCATTTTTTGAGGAAGAAAGTGTTGATGAAGATGTAGAGGAAAAAGCTGTTGGTGGTCCTAAAAGTTTTCTTAGGCGGATCAAAATATTTGGACCGGTTAATGGAATTTATTGCATATTCAGAAGTTTGGTTGATAAGTGGGTTGGCACCTTGACACTGTGGAACCCTGCAACTAGAGAGTACAAATACATTTACCCTCAAATTTCCTTTCCTTTTCCAACGCATTTTTCGGGTTTCAAAGATTACTCTTTAATGCAATATCACGAGCAACACCCTAAAAGTTTAAACATTGGATTTGGTTTTGATCATGCAACTAATGACTATAAGGTGGTTGTTATCTGCCAATGGGAAGATGAGGATACGGGCTTTGATCGACGTTGGCATCTCAGGGTGTATAATCATGCCTCCAATACTTGGAGAACTGTTTATTTCCTCAACTGCCGGGACAATCCACATCCATTATTTGAAGGTGCATTCCCCCCTTTTCCGCTAATGGAACGTGACCCGCCTATTTCTCACTGCCTGCTCAATGGAGTGTTTCACTGGGCTTGCTCTCTAAGGTATGAGAATAGGTATGGTAATTGCTACACTGTCCTAGCATTTGACATGACTAGGGATGAATTGCGATTAATGAAGGGACCACCACTCCCGACACATCTCAGACTGTATTGGAGTCTGTGGGTGCTTAAAGACACTATTGCAGCCGTTTCGTGTGCTGTGGGTACTTTTGATCAGAATGATGTTGAGGTACGGATGATGATGCAATATGGTGACGAAAATTCTTGGACCTTTCTATATAGATGCCGAGGGGTTAATGGTTGGGGTCCCGTTGGGACCCCTTACAATGATCAGATTTTTTTTGATGATTGGAATGGACAACTCCTCTCAGTTGGCGTTGATAAACATCGTCAGATTCGTCAAGTTCAAAATCACGATGTCTGTGGAATGACTGACGCAACATTTGAAGGCATTCGTGGGACTCTTGGGATTCTGGACTACGTCGAAACCTTTACCACTCTCAAGTCAGTGTAACAGGCTGCCAGCTGCAAATTTCTACCTTCATGTTATGTAATTCCTGTAACTAGTCTTGTACGAGAAGATTTTATGTAAGACGGCCTTATAGTGTGACATGTATATTATGGGAGTGTTATGTATATATCTTTTTTTTTGTAAAACGGTGTCCGTAGTTTTTTGTATACTTCCGTCTGACTTGCTCCAATTTCTCTTCTGCATGCATTGCCCAATTTTTCTTCGCATCAAGTAACTTCAAATTATGTCGATGGCTATATCGCAATCTGCAAATTCAAAGCTCAGTGTCAGCTTTGATTGATCAACTGGAATAGCATTTTAATTTTTTTTTGTTATGTTTTGGATGATGAGGGTCCGGCAATCGCTACCTCCAAGACATTGTGAGTGAACTCCAAGTATACGTGATAACCTGCAAATTGTAAATCATGGTAAACGCTACTACTCCGATATTAAGAAATATAATTTTTACCCCTTTTAAATTAAAAAAGAAACATTAATAATCTTTGTATCAAATGTACTTTACCATAGACATTATCTTTGGGTTTTAAATAAATTTATGGGAATATAAAGTTAAAAAGGATTCCATAAAAAAAAAAAAAAAAACAAATCAAATAATTTTCCTAATAATAACTTGTAAAACAACATTATTCAAATTGACCAATTATTCTATATTAGAGAAGAAAATAGCGGTCCATGATGAAAAAGTCCAATAGAGAGATTGATTTTACAATTGTAACAATTAAATTAATTTTTTCAATTTATCGTAAATATATTATCGGTACAACAACTTAGCTCATGTGAAATGAAATATTAAGATGTTCGACAATTTTCATCATCATGAAGGTATTGATTTTACAATTGATTTACATAAAACAAGACAAACAAATGATTGAGATAAATGCACTAACATGTCAACGGGTTACACATAATCAAAAAATTAGATTTTCATTCAAGTCTTGAGTTTACGCAATTTAACTCAAATACACTCACTATTTCACGGGTAAAAAAAACTACTTATACTATATGAAAAATGAGATGACGACACCGGGTGTTGCTCAAATTGAGTAACACTCGGGATCGCCCTACCACTTCCCTACTTTAATTACTAGTCATATACTTGTATATAATAAATTCACACCCTAGGTACCACAGACACTTCTCTTAATCAGCCGTCCCGTGTCCGACACCGTGTCGGACACCGACACTTGTCGGACACACGCCTAAACGTGTCGGACACCTATAAAGCCGTGTCTAACTTGCTACTTTTACTACGATCTGGTGGCGTTCCTGTGATTTTTCTTGTTAGTTTATTTTTTTTATTTTTCATATTGTTATTATTATGCTATAATTAATAAGACTTGGGTGGATTTATTTATCTGTAGACTTAAAAACGACGTCGTACTCAAGTGTGTAAAGAGTGGCCTGCAACAATATCTACTTGAAGTTCAATTCTGTGTTGATCGTTTGGGAAGTCGCGTTATATCTTGCGCTGCCATGGGAATCCAATCTACCGGAGAATGTGACGATGAAATATATATTATAATACTATCTTGGAAAATGTAGAGAAGCTCTCGGTACAACCTTGTCACATATGATATGCAGGGGTCGTTAGATAACCTTTTGTAAAGTTCGTTCTTACCCCGTAATAACGGCAAGTCACTATGGTAGTAAATAGTGGTGTCGGTTTATGTGAATGTGATCATGTTTTTCTTTTTTGATAATGTGAAAAGATGTATTTATATAATGGTATAATGTTCACGCTTTCTGAACCCATGATACAACCAATACAAATAAACTTGTGAGCCCTTAAATTTTAATCGCATGGATTAATTTTTTCTTTTTCTCAAGTTAAAGATGTGAAATTATTTCATTATTGACGTTTTTGGCAAATGTTCGTGCATATTTTGCCTAAAATCGAACTATTGTTAATTTCCAAATGTTTTGAATACGCAAGAATTCTACGTTTTCAACAAAACGTAGAGGACTTGGGATGGATTGCGTACCTATTGGGTAAAACCGTCTTATATTGGGTAAATCTTTGAATTGGGCCCAAATACTGGGCCGCACATTGTTCGATAAGGGGCTGGGCCTACTGTAAACGGTAGAGACGTGGTCATCCTCTGTTGAATGGGCTTTGAATATTGGGAAAGTGGGCCGGAATGCCATGTGTGATGCTCCGTAGAGCACATGTGCATCAGTGCATGCAAAGATTTGACAAACGGCCTGCCATGTGTAAAGCCCATATCAGATATGGTATAGAGACAACACAAACTTAGAGAGGGTAAACGGTTATTCGGGACGGGTTCGGGTTCGGGTTGTTCAGTTTTGCAAGAATTTTGGCAGAGGTGGGTGGGATTGGATGATTTTCGGATAGTTTATACTAACATCAGGTTCCGAGACAACATGAGCAGGCTTCTTATTGTTCCCATCCATGACAACTGCAGCAGCGACCTCCAACACTCTTTTACCATTTTCCTTTTTTAGAAGGTGACCTCTTACCACATTCAATTCCCTTAAAACATCCTTATTACTAGGTTCAACCACCAAGGCCTCGACCAAATCCAATTCAGCTTTCAAGAACCTTTTCAATTTCATATATGCAACCGCCCTACGAAATAGTGCCTTAACATTACGAGGAAATGTGTCCAAAATTATGGTGCACAAATCCAAAGCAAGTTTGTATTCCTTAAGCTTCAAGGCACGAACAGCGAGATTAGAATTAAGGGAAACAGCAAGGTCAGATAGAAGTTGGATATCTTCACCTCTAAAAGTTCCCATGCTCAAACTAAGAAGTTTACACGCTTCATCGTAACACGCTGCTGCCCTATCGAAAAATTTTTGTTTAAAAAGACAGTTCCCCTTGTCCTTAAGGTCCCTCACTTCAGACAAAGCAGACAAACCCGACCCCTGCATTTTCATAAAACAACCTAGCATCCTA
>VHZZ01000166.1:0-11163 GCA_009801015.1 Silene noctiflora
TCAACTGATTAAATACAAAGTATACCCTGTGAACCTATAAGAGATTTATACACGTTATCACACTAACTGTGGAGGACACTGGCTCCAACACATGCAAGCTATTACTCAAATACTTCAAATCAACGAAATGCCGATGCTCATGTCCATCCTCGCCCAAACCTCCGCGGAAAGAGACCCTTTTGTGCCCTCATCTTCGTCATTTTCTAACAAGAGGAAGTCCCTGACAAGAGGACAAGATCCAAGTAGCCATGTGCCAATTAGACAAGCTTCCCCATCAAGCAACAACCCCGAGGAGACTCGCAATTGCCTCAAGTGTAGGCAAGCTTATCACCCCAGGATTGGGTGTTATAACAGGCCGTTACTGTGCTACCAATGCAATAAACCTGGACACCGCCACAAGAGTTGTCCCGAGAGGAAGAATGCTCTTATTCCTCCTTATGCTCTGGAAGCTAGGGCAGAAGTGACTATCCATGCCTTGTGTTAAGCCGAAGCCGTTGCCCATCCATGTATCGATTCGGGGGCGTTATCCGCCCTTGATCATTCTTACCTTCCTTCCTACTTCTTGACGTTTATCCATCTTTTGGAACCCTCTTGCTTTACCTTGAAAACTACTCTTGCGACTTATCCTTGGTATCTTCCCTTCTTATAAGACTCCTTGTGGAAAGTTCCCCCTTATTCTATGAGAAGATCGCCTTATGTAAGTAATGACATTATTGGGGAGTTTGAGTTAATAGCGGAGTCGATAACATAAGATTGAGTTACATTTGATACTAAAGTTTTGGAGCTTATGATTGACTTTATGGGACGTATTGGGAACCGACAGCTTGGTAAATTGGGAGAGACTACCTTGTGAGTATACCCCCCCTCATCTACTAAAAGAATAGGTTAGCAAACAAATTCTTCATTCCAAAAATGCATCCTTTTTAAATGAGAATGTTATTAATCCTTAAATTTTGGAGTTGATGATTATAATGTATTTCCGTACATTTTTATCTTTTCATTACAATTTCTATTTTCATCAAAATAAATATTTTCGTCGATGTATATAATTTTTGATAACTTTGAATTATAATGTTTTTGATTAGAATATAAATAATATGGATAAAACTTTTATTTTAAAGTGTTAAGGATTTTATCGATGCTATTATTTGAAAATAATTTGGTCCATACTTCTGGTAAACAAAACTATAAATCATTTTTATCATGGAGGACCTTCTTGAGCATAAGCTACTTTATCTGAGTGCTATAGTGTTTTTTCTAAGGGTACCCCTAGGAACCTAGGAGTTGTGAGCTTGTGTTAGAGACCCATAAGCTTCAGGAAGTGTGTAGATTAAGCCTTGACCCTTCCATTACATCATTTCTATTCCGTCTCTTTCCATACTTCCCATGTTGGACCATGCTCTTGTATGTAAATTTACCGATCTTCTTCTTGCCTTATGTACCTTCCTGACTCTAATAAATGTCTATGTACTCATAACCCCGTTTCCCTCAAAGTTCATCTCTTTGAGCTTCATACCTATCGTGTCTCTCTTGCCTTTGGAAATTCCTACCATTTCTGTAACCTATTATTATCCTTTACTCCTTTGTAGATTGGACTCCTCATTAGCTATGTTGCGGAACAGTAGAGTGTGTTTTGAGGATTTGATGGCTTGACTTTGCCAAAATTATATAAGAGAGTGTGTGTTGCTTCTGACCCGGTGAAATGAGAGTTAGATTTTGATAGTACGCCTTTGGTAGTGGTNGAGTTAGATTTTGATAGTACGCCTTTGGTAGTGGTGGTGTAGTCTCTTGATGGTTTCGCGATTGAGAGATTGGTGACGTAAGTGTTACTCTGAAGGCTGGGTTGATCATAAGGGTATTGTAGCCTTTTGTGAGTGTTATAATAGGTGTCTTATAGCCCTATACCATGATAAGAATTTCACCTTGAATTTTACATTTGTTCATTTCTAAAGTATGGTGGTTTGATAATGAGAAATATTGTTACGTGGAGTTAGTGAAACTTGAGTTAAGTCTAGTAGAGAAGTGTGAATGACAAACCTAGTTATCTTTTTGGTTGATGGTGATTATGGTTTTGGAGAGTGAAACCCTTTATACTTGTAGTTTCTAGTATATAGAGAGATTTCGTTTGGCATGCTAGAAAGCTCGCAGTACTTTGAGTTAGGAACTTTATAGGAGAGTCATACCCTATTGAGAGACTTATAGCTGACTCTAATTGAGTGTGAGTGGTGAGTGTAGTTTTGATCTTGGGTAGTACAGATGATGCTCTTGGGAGTATATTGATCAGAGTGGAGTAACGAAAGCGTGGTGAGCCACATTCCGTTATGGACTAGCTCGTAAGTTTAGAAGGTGACTTTACTACTTGGGATTTGGATGCATATTATTCCTATGTTTTGTAGTTTTTCCCTCCTCTTGACCATGAGTCATACCGTTCATTCCCCTCTAACTCTTTTGTCATGCTTCTCTTTTAGGTTTGAAACTAGTAGCCTTTGAAACTCCATGTTCGTCAACCTTTTGTCGACCTTGTCGTGACTCTCTACTCTTAGAAGTCTGTTTTAGTTCCTTTTATACGCTGTGTGTAGACTTCTTTGTCATGACATGTAATTGTTATGCCCGACTTGTTTTCAATTTTTGCACGATTTTTAACAAGTTTTTGGTTCATGTTGATTCACTATCAAATTTTGATGTTACACTTTCAAAGAGTTGACTTCTTTTGGAGGTTGAAGAACGGATCTTTGCGCTTTCAAGTTGGTTTTTCAATGAAAAGTTTAAGTTGTTGTCAAATTTTATTTGGTTTTGACGTTGATTTGATGTTAGGACTCGTTATCAGAGACGTCTAATAATTTGTTCTACACATATCGGCGTATAATTTTGTATTTAAACCTGCCTTCGACTTGGAATGTTAATGTTCTTGTGTGCACAACAAGAGCTATTTCGTTCCCTGAAAGAAGACTAATAGTTTTGAAAACTCTTCCTAAATGTTTTAAAAGAATTTCAATTTTTAATCCTTGGATATGAATTAGTCTTCAATATTGAAAACCAACCTTACTCTTACAACTTTTCGTTTTCTACTTTCATGTTTCGAGGATGAAACTTTTTAAAAGGTGGGAAGATTGTAACACCCGCAATTTTCATTTATAGTCTTAAAACATTTTAATATTTTAGATAAGACTATTTATATTTTAAGAACCTATTTTTGGGTAAAAATATATTTCTGGAGTGTAATATTTACATTTGTAATGATATTGTCCGTCTTAAGTGTATAGTAGCCTTGAGACGTATTTTTAGTCATTTCCGACTCAATTTGAGTTGCTTTGGGCTTAAACTTGTAAATGGGGCCATATACTACCATTTCTACCCTCATAATTCCTTCATCTCCCTCAAATTTTCCGCATAATCCTCCCAACAATCATCACCATTGTTAATCATCTTCCTCTTCAAGCTTCAAATCACCATAACTCACTCATTTCTCAACCAAACTAGTTGATTCTAGCGCCATTCTTCCCTTTTCTCGTTCCTCATCTTTCTAAGTGAGAGTTTTGAAGAACCGGAAGAGGATAGCTTTGTAGTGGACGATTATATTGAGGATTGAAGAGCTATAAGGTAACAGTGATAGGTTATTGGACATTATACTTGAATTATGTGTTTAATTATGTGAAATTTGGTGTTTATATGTTAAATTTGATAAATCTACATACTTTGATATATGTCTTGCTTTGTTCATGACTCATTGTGTTCATCTTATGTGAATTATGGACAATTAGTTGGTTTCCTGATTAGCTATGGTAAATATGTCATCTTTATCATGTTTGACATTTATAATCTCAAAACTTATGAATTTGTAACATCAAAGTTGAAATCATGTTGTAATATTTTGCGCTGAATTTTCGGGCACATCGCGTCTCAACCGGAGGACCGGCCGCCGGTACCCCTGCCGGCTGGGAAGCTTCTGTAACTCATGTGTTCTTTTTCGATGTTGAGTGTGTCCCAGCCGGAGGACCGACCGCCGCTACCCCTGACGGCAGGGAAGTTACTGTAAGTTGTTATAATTTTGGTGATGCAGGTGTTGTCCCCAGCCAGTGGACTGGCTGCCGGTCACCAGGCGGGCTGGGAAGTTGTTGTATCCTTTTGTATAAAATCTGTGTTAGATGTTCTCCCAGCCGGAGGACCGGCCGCCAATGCCCTCCCGGCTGGGAAGTTTCTGTTATAATTTTTAGATTTCTGCCTTGAGGTGAGGTCCCCAGCCGGTGGGCCGACGACCGGTGCCACTGCCGGCCGGGAAGCTCTTGTTTAATCTTTTGTTTTCATCCGTCCTTTATACAATTGATTAGTAATGAGTTCATGATTTGTTTACGTTTCATCTCATATTCTGCATTGTTTGACTCACATGTTATCCTTTGTTTACAATTCATTCTCTTGTGTTTCTAATGAATGAAATTGACATGATGCCTTATATTCTTGCTTAACTCGCCTTACGCCCTACTTTTGATGTGCTGGCAAGTACGGGTTTAGCAACTTGTGTTGTGCTGGCAAGTGTGCTTTATCTCTTGTCACTTACGCCAATTTCGTGTTGTGCTGGCAATTGGGGTACTCAACTACCGTGTCCAGTGATTGAGTCTTGGGTGCGGGCTGTGCTGCCGCATGTCGTGCGTCTGGCCAGATGTAGACTAGGACGTACCTAGCTAGTCGTTCTACCAAGAGAAAGTATGTGGCTAGAGCAGTGAGAGCTTGTTATATGTCTTGAATGAGTGCATATGCCATTTTCCATTAGAATTCATTATGTCTTGTGTTGGTTGGATGCAAGAGTCTTGGTCCAATCGGATACTAGAGGGGAGATTCAAGCCTCCTAGTTGTGATATGATCGCCGGGATTGATGCTCCCATCCGTTGTTATGGTGAGCTGCAAGTCATAAGTACGCATGTACATTAATAGCCACGTCCCGTGCTATGTTTGCTAAAAGATTTCCAAAGTAATGGTTTGGTCGGATTATCCTATATGAATGTCTCATATGTCTTTGTCCTTTGTTGATTCCACATGCTTTGAATACTATTAATATGCCATTTTCCATTGGAGTTCATACTTGAGCTTTGAACATGTTATTGCCATGAGATATTACTTTCGAGCTTTGTATATTGTTTATGCTTCATATATATGGCTACTTCACCTATGTTTCGCATTTCCGTCTCATTTATCTTATATGATCTTGCTTTACTATTTAAGTTGTTATGTCATAATTGATATGCCTTGTTTATTTGAGTTCTTATTTACCCTTGTTTTGATGTAATGTGGCTGGGAGAACCTTGATTTACTCCACACTGACTGTAGCGTTCATGTTTACATGAATTACAGGTACAGGTTGGTGATCTATGGGATTGAGACGTTGAGCTAGCGAGTATTTGACCCTTGGACTAGTTTCTATTTTGGCTAGACTTTGCTACCCTTAAAATATGTTATTCGTGGTATATCTTTTTCCCAAACTTGCTACTTTGGTTTGTAAAACCTAAAGTGCACACTTTATACTCATTTGTTTATGATTAGTGTTACTTCGCGATTGCTTTAAAAAGTTCTAAAAAACCGCATTTTTCCGCTGCAAATTTATTAGATATATTTCTGTTTTATCGCGGGGTGTCACAATACTGTTCTACAATCAACTTAGTAGGGAAACCCTACCTTATTAGCAATCCAATCAACACAACAAAAGTCTAGAAGGCTTCCTCTACAAAATATCCTCCTAAAATAAAAGCAATCAATCAATACAATGGAGAATGCAATCTAATCCCCAAAACCCCCAAAATCCCCAAACTACGGTTTCTTCAATCTAATTTAAACCATAAAATACTAAACCAATTAACTTACCCCGGCGATTACGAATGCAACAATGTGAAAATCCCCAATTGTGATGAACTCAAGCCTTGGATCGATAGGAATAGAAGAGAAGCAGTAACGTTGTTTAGTTTTTGTGAAAAAATTAAGCTGCCTAATGAAAAGTTTTTAAGTTAAAATGCGATTCTCACCTTCTTCCCGTTCATTTATATCAACCCTTGAAAAAACCCGTAACAAACCGGACACTCGGTCGTTTACGAGCCACTCGACTGAATAAGACACACTCGATCGAGTAAGCCACACTCGACCGAGTACTAACTCACTCGCCCGAGTTCACAACAAATTGACTACTCAGAACAACTACTCGGTCGAGTACCTCATACTCGGCGAGTAGCCTAAGACCATAAATCTGATGTATTACAGTCTTTCCTCCTTAAAAAAGAACTTCGTCCCTGAAGTTCAAACCTATACCTGTAAAAACAACAATAAAGATAACCAAAACCGAAACATAACCAAACCATGCCAAAAACCGTGATCATCCAGCCCGAAACATACACAAAACTGACCTTAAAACACGCTCGATCATCTCCTTTTCCCCTTAAAAGAATAAGGTTACGTCCCCGTAACCAAACATACCTGATCAAAAAGAGGTGGATATCGTTCCTTCATTGCCTCCTCCGCTTCCCATGTTCCTTCTTTAACATTGTGATTGGTCCATAAAACTTTCAGCAACACCGTCTCACCATTCCTAGTCTTGTGTACCTTACGGTCGAAGATCTCCATTGGTACTTCCATATAGGTCAAAGACTCATCCAACTCGATGTTCTTAATCTCTAGCATATGAGAAGGATCACTCACATACTTCTAGAGTTGAGACACATGAAAAACATTATGTACACGGTCTAAAGCTGGTGGCAACGCCAATCGGTAAGCTACCTCACCAATCCTATCCAAGATCTCATAGGGTCCTTTAAATTTCTGGCTTAATTTACCTCTTTTGCCAAAACGCAGCACCCCTCGCATAGATGACACCTTCAAAAGGACTTTGTCACCCGCCTGAAACTCAATGTCCCTGCGATGTAAGTCGGCAAAGCTCTTTTACCGATCCTGAGTTGCTTTCATCTTCTGTCGAATCAATCGTTCCTGCTCAATCATGTCCTGCACCATCTGTGGTCCTAAAACCACAGCTTTAGCACTATCATCCCAACATATAGGACTCCTGCACCTCCTCCCATATAAAGCCTCGAACGGTGCCATTCCAATACTGGTGTAAAAACTGTTGTTGTAGGAAAACTCAATCAAATCGAATCTATCCTCTCAACTGCCCCCGAACTCCATAACATAAGCCCTCATCATATCTTCCAAGGTCTTGATGGTCCTCTCGGTCTGCCCATCTGTCGCAGGATTAAATGTCGTACTCATCTTCAAGGTAGTACCCATCAACTCCTGCAACTCCTGCCAAAACTTAGATATAAACCACGCATCCCGATCTGGCACAATGTCTTTCGGTACACCATGAAACCTAACCACATTCTTCTTGTACGCATTGGCTAACTGCAGTTTACTCCAAGTATCTTTCATTGGGATAAAATGGGCCAACTTCGTTAGTCGATCGACTATCACCCAAATCATATTGTTGCCATGCTGAGTCCTCGGTAAAACCACAATAAAATCCATAGACATAGATTCCCACTTCCACTCAGGTACCTCAAGAGACTGAATCTTACCATGTGGTCTTCGCTGCTCCCAATAGACCCTTTGAAAATTCAAACATCTAGCCACGAACTCAATTGTCTCCCTTTTCATCCCAGGCCACCAGAAAGTCTTCTAAAGATCCTTATAGAGTTTATCACCACCTAGATGCACTGAATAGGGAGTGCAATGAGCCTCAGTCATGATCATCTTCCTCAGCTAGACATCATTAGGTACACACTATCTCCCATCAAACCAAACACTCCCATCTGCATGGACTGAAAACCTCGAAACTGTCCCCTTTTCCACCCTTATCTCCACTTCCTAATCTTAGGATCATCAGCTTGCTTAATCTTGATCTTTTCATAAAGTTCATGTTTCACTGTCAAGTCCCCAAGAGCATCCCCTTTTCGAATCATATGGATCCCCATCCCATTCACCTCATCCTTAAGTCGCATAAGAGACATGTCAGTGCATAAGGAACGCACACTCTTCCTACTCAACGCATCAACAACAACATTGGCCTTGCCTTCATGGTAGATAATCTCCATGTCCTAATCACCAATCAACTCCATCCATCGCCTCTGAAGCATATCCAGCTCCTTCTAGGTGTAGATCTTCTTCAAGATTTTGTGATCTGAAAACACCTTAAAAGTTGCCCCATGGAGATAGTGTCTCCAAATCTTCAAAGCAAATACCACCGCACTCAACTCCAAATCGTGAGTAGGATAGTTCTCCTCATAAGTCTTCAGCTGCCTCGAAGCATAGAGGATCACCTTCTCATCCTGCATCAGAACACAACCCAACCCATTCTTTGAAGCATCTGTGTATACCTCAAAATTCTCACTCCCCTCTGGCAAGGCCAAGACAGAAGCTATAGTCAAACGCTCCATTACGGTTTGGAACGTCGTCTCACAAATCTCATCCCAGCGAAATCTGTTCTCCTTTCTCATAAACGCTATCATCGGTCTAGCTATCTTCGAGAAATATTTCACGAACCTCCTGTAGTACCCGGCTAGACCTAAGAAACTCCGAACCTCAGCTACATTCTTCGGTGCTTCCCAGTTTGACACCACCTTAATCTTGGTAGGATACATAGCTACCCCATCTTTAGAAATCACATGGCTAGAAAAGCCACCTTCTCCAACCAAAACTCACACTTGGACAATTTAGCATACAACTGGTTATCGCGCAAAGTTTAAAATACAACTCTCAAATGCTCCCCATGCTCTTCCTTAGTCTTAGAATAGACTAAGATATCATCAATGAACACTACCACAAACCGATCCAAGAACTGGCTGAAAAACCGGTTCACCAAATCCATGAATACTATCGGTGCATTGGTCAACCCAAACGGCATGACCACATACTCATAATGACCATACTTCGATCGAAAAGTTGACTTTGGTATGTTCTCATCGCGAATCCTGAGCTGATGGTACCCCGACCGTTGATCGATTTTAGAAAACACTCTGACCCCACTCAACTGATAAAAAAGGTCATCAATCCTCGGCAATGGATACCTGTTCTTCACCGTCACATGATTCAAATCCATGTAGTTGATACACAACCTTAAGTTGTCATCCTTCTTCTTCAGAAACAGAACTGCAGAACACCAAGATGATACACTAGGTCTAATGTACCCCTTATCAAGCAATTCATTCAACTGCTTCTTTAACTCCTCAAGCTCCTTAGGACCCATACGGTACAGGGCCTTAGAGATATGTCTCATCCCTGACTTCAACTCCACACTGAAGTCCATATCTCTCTGCGGAGGTAACCCCGGTATCTCATCTGGAAAGACATCCCCGAACTCACCCACCACTGGTATCTGCAAAGCTAATGGCTCCTGTATCCTAGTGTCCTTTACATGGAAAAGGATCATAGGATAGCCTTTCCTCAAGTACGACTTCAAAGTCACCGCTGCAATAATCTTGACTTTGGGTTTACCACAAACCCACGGTAAGACACTCTAACCCCCTTAGGCCCTCTTAAAGTGACCTTCATCTGGTGACAGTTTATAATAGCACTATACCTCCCCAGCCAATCCATACCAACTATACCCTCAAACCCATCCATAGGAAACTCAAAAAAATCAACCGGAAAGTTGACTTATCCAACAACCTTAGACACCCCCTTATGCAACTTCCCATATGATACAAACTTTCCCGACGGTATAAAAACTCCATCCCTTCAAGAATCATACTCTCCCAAGCCCATAGACCTTGCATGACCCTTAGACACGAAAGAGTGCGTTGCTCCCGAATCAAACAAAACAAAAGAGGGAGTATTATTGATATGGAATGTACCGCTGACCACTTGAGCATCGTCCTATCCCGCTTGCTTATCCATCATGAACAGCTTGCCACAATTATTTTGTCCTCCACCCTGCACCGTGTTAACCGATGCAATAGATTTAATAAACGAGTTCTGATTCCCATTACCGTTTTGCCGCTAATAGTTCCCACCGTTGTTGAGATTTTAGTTACTGTGGTTGCCTTGACTTCCCTGGCTATGCCATGACCCAGCTGGTCTGTTGCTAGCCATACTCTTCCCCGGTCCCTGAGAAAAGCCGTCTCTCCTCTGACCCTAGAAATCATTCCCGCCGAAACTGTTACACTCATACCTCTTGTGGCCAGAACCACCACAGTTGTAGCATAGAAACCCAGAGCTGCCACTGTAGCTCTTACCACCATGGCCTCAAAACAACGATCCCCCACTGAAACCGAAGCCACCAGAGGAAGCCTTCCCAAGGTTGAAGTTCCCCCTCTTGAAACCAGAAGTCCCAGTGCCCTCACTATCAGCTTTCCTCTTCTCACCACCCTTCTCCTTAGCCTCCTTGGTTATATCGACCAACCTCCCAGCGTTCCCAGCCCTCTCAAAGACCTCGTTCAAGTCCTTAAGGACCCCAAAAGTTAGCCTCTCTAAGATCTTCACCGATATCCCCTTCCCAAAATTGAGTGTTAGGCTCAACTGGTTCATCTCCAAGTCGTCCACATAACGGGCCAGCTCATTGAACTTGCGGTAGTACTCCGCCACGGTCATACCCTCAGTCATGCGAAAGGAGTCAAACTTCACCCTCATTTTGTTCCGAACATGTTCCAGAACGAACTGGTGCCTCACAGCCTTCCTGAATCCAACCCAGGGGATATCAGGTTTCCCCAAGCCCCTATAGTACTCCCTAGTAGCTTGCTTCTCCCTATTCCACCATACTCCAGCCTCATCCCTTAGGTAGAACGCAAATTGTTCTACATTCATCTAGTCCGGACAATTGACCATCTCCAGCACACTCTCCATTGTTGGTGTAGTGTCCTCCTCAATAGTGCATCTACATAATAAATCGCATAAAAAGGAATATTAGGGATATATGTTATAATATACTTTTCAACTGATTAACGTAAATCGGTAACGCTCAGCTGACTAGAGTTTGACGTTATTGTCGTATGACGACGGTTATCAGTTGATCCCTCGAGGTCACACCTATGGGACGGTGCCCAAATGGATAGACTAATTATATATATGGGATATAATATAATTAGTAACTTGTATATAATGACTTTATATAAGTCAAGTGAATTTATTGTTTGATGACTTGTTACGAACTCGGGCCAAAGGAATTTATTATTTAATTATGTGATAATTAATTAATAA
>VHZZ01000166.1:108392-123236 GCA_009801015.1 Silene noctiflora
TCTGATACCACTTTGTAACACCCCCATACCCAAAGTGCCTTACGAGGCCACCTTAAGTACGAAGATGCTACCATCTCGGTTTCCCGAGGTAATGAAATACAAAAGACAATAACGAAACATTTAAATAAATTACAGTAAAGGTTACATCGTCTCAAAGCCAAACCAAACTGTACCAACAACTATCCGAAATACAACGTCTCAAAACCAAAGCTAGACTCGATAAAAGCAGCGGAACTCTACTATGGTGATTGGCCCTCCATTCATCGTGACACATAGCTATACCTGCTCAAACCTGCTCACCATCCCCGAATGGATCATCACAGTTACAACAAACAACACGGGGTCAGTTACTGTCATATAAACAAATCAATGCAATATAGCAACATCATACAATCTCCTTTCCACATCGTCTCACATCACATCACTGACTACACACCCAAGGTGTGTAGCCCTGCCAGTGGGGGACCGCAGTCGTTCCCACCTAAGCCCCGCTCATCATACCGAGCGAAAACCCCAATTCCTTAATGTGCACATCCCCTCCCGTGGCGGGTTCCACGGAGGGCGAATHAAGGGCGTGAAGCCACTCCCGCAAGTGACTCCACTCAGCCGAGAACGCATCTCGCAACATACTCCATTTCCAACTCCATCACTCCGTCACATCATACATTCATAAAGCAGATATACATCATACGAAATCATACATATATGCCACACAATAACAGAAAATTGAGTATGGAAAACCCTACCCGGAAGCAATCACCGAATAGCAAGACAAGCGACTAGAACCGATCTTCTACGAATCCACTTCCTAAACAATCATAATAACCACATATTACAACCCATCCAATAACCTCAACAATCTGCCCTAACCCCCAAATTAGGGTTTAAACGACAGTAACGAAAATGCATAAAAACCATACTAGGAACTTAACCTTGAGACAAGGAACACAACGATATGATCGACACGGAAAATTACCGACTCAAGCTCCGGGTTGCGAATAGCGCGAGATGACGATTGAGAATTTTCTTAAGAGCTTTTAGAGGTTTAGGAAAAAAAATGAATAGTGACGAAATTATAAAACTAATCTCGCGTTATTTACAACCTTAACTTAATCAGCCTGTAACGCAACTTACTCGATCGAGTAAGTATGCTAATCGATCGAGTGACACAGCTACTCGATCGAGTGACCCTTACTCGATCGAGTGACTCAGCTACTTGATCAAGTGCCACGCTTCCAGACCCTGACTTAGAACGACACAAACTTACTCGACAGAGTAAGGTCTACTCGGTCGAGTCACCAAAGGTAGGGAAAACCGTAGTATTACATTCTCAAAGACAAAAGGGGAAATTATCACCCCAAGGTAACCCCTCAACTAGGAATAAAACCGTCAATGTCATCCAATTGAGGAGTGGTACACATTCTAAGGGACCTAGGGAGTCAATCGAAGAGGATATTGTTGTAAAGGATGCTAGGTCAAGGGAAGGAATGGAATATGGAAGTTTGAAAGAAGGTATTGAGACGGACTCATCAAGAAGAAACATCAAAGTAGTAGATCCTACTACAAGTGAATCGTTGAAGAAGAAACCGAAGAAAAGGGTAAAGAAGTTGAAAGGGAGCCCATTTTGATCAAGCTACCCTTTCCAAGTCGTCAAGCTAAGCCCAAAGTCGATGAGGAACTCAAGAGGTTCATGGAAATTGTTCAGAACTTGGAAGTTTTGATTCCTTTCACGGAACTTATCACTCATGTTCCGGCCTATGCAAAGTATATGAAGGATATCCTTACCAAGAAGAGATTCATCAAGAGTTCGAAAACTATTGCCTTCAGTAACACTAGTAGTGAAATCATTCAAGAAAGTTCACCACCTAAGCTTAAAGATCTGGGAAGCTTTTCTATCCCATGTACTATTGGAGACACCACCATCGACAAAGCACTATGTGACCTAGGTGCAAGTGTGAGTGTCATGCCATACTCGGTATGTGAAAATCTTGGTGTGGGGGAATTGAAGTGTACTTATATGACATTTCAAATGGCGGACCGTACCATAAAGAAGCCACTAAGAGTACAGGAATACGTGCCGGAATGAGTTAACAAATTCTTTATACCGGTGGATTTCATTATACTAGATATGGGGGAAGACTCTAACATACCCATTATCTTGGGGAGACTTTTCCTTCACACCGCCGGAGCACTCATTGATGTCAAGAATGGTATGCTTACCCTTGAAGTAGGTGATGAGAAAAAAACTTTCAATCTCGACAAGACAATGAAGGCACCACACTTGAATGAGACATGCTTCATGGTTGACCATTACAATCGAATATGAGAAATGAAGAAACCGGAATCCTTCACTCCAAGGGCCATCAAAGATGAAAGGCCAAGTAAAAAGGATAAAGATACCATGCCCAATTGGAATAAGGAGGTAGATGACATCGAAATAGCTCTATTCGGGGAGCTAGGAGTTTTTACAAACAACAACAACACGATTGAGAGCTTGCAAAGCTCATTTTCAATAACAAGTACCAATGAAGGCATTGAGGGCCAACAAACAAGGAGATGGTACTATGCCTACCCATGGTCTTTTCAAATTAAGGATGTAGTAGCGGAAGTCAATGGCTTATGGGATGACGAGTTTGAAGGACTAGTCAATCCTTATGTCGGAAATGCTCTATTCTCAAATCAAGAGTTTGTAGCCCTTTGTCACTGTGATTTCGGCAATGGGAGCTATGAAAATAGAAGAAATTAAATGTCAAGATCAACGCAAGATTTCTATCTTGAATGTGATCAACTTTCGGATACTTGTATGAGGTATTGAGCAACAACAACAACACCCTCAACATTCCCCCTTGAAGGCTTTAAAGGAGGAGAGTCCTCCCTTAAACCACCATTTGTACATATACTAACTCTTTAACTTGAATTTCAATTCAATTCATTCATTTCAATTTTTGCATTGCATTTGTTTGCCTTGTTGATAAGATTTTTGAAAATGAGAGCAAGAGATGGAGGTTGCTAATTGTGTTTTGAAGTTTATACATTGATCAAGCAAAGTGTGGGGAAGCATATGACTAGGCTAATCAAGCCTAAGGATCGCACCCCAATGCTAGGATGTTCGACAAAGGAAGCATAAAGACGAGCCCCTATGAGTTGACCTCAACTCGTAGGAATTGGAGCATAGTTGCAAGAGCCTTGGATTCTGCCAAGCAACTCGTGCGGGTTTTGCAGAACTCGTGCGAGTTGTAGGGGAACTCATACGAGTCCTGCAAAGCTCGTGCGAGTCTCCTGTGAATAGAAGCAACACTATCCAAGGACTCGTGCGAGTCCTCATGAACTCGTGCGAGTTCCCCTGAAGAACAAAAGTGAACTATTCAAGAACTCGCACGAGTCCTATGGAGCTCGTGCGAGTCCCCCTGGTTTTGCCCGACTCCAACCTCCCCTTTATACTACTTCCTTCCTTCTTTTCTTCGTTCTTACAAACACAAATTCAACACAAAACACAATTTTTATAAAACCCCAACCTCAAACTCTCTAATTACTCACCCAAATTCATCAATTTTCATCACAATCTTGTTTCTAAACAATTAAAATAACTCCTTTACCAACATTCCACCCTTTTACACATCAAAAACACCCAATTTCATCAACAATTTCTAAGGTTTGAAGAAATTAAAAGATCCCAAATTAATTGTTTTTGAAGTTGAAATTGGGAATAAGGGTGAGCTTTGAGGTAATTTGAAGACTTGTTACTACTTGCTACAAGGATAATTCGAGGATGGCAAGAACAAAGGGGAACACAAACACTTCGAAATCTTAAAATTTGTCCAAGAGGCAAAAGGTTCTAGCATCAAAAGCCTGGGTTGTCCATGAAAGGGAAAGCAATGGAGCAATAGAGGAGGCTACGACTTCAACCATACCAGAAATTGAGAAACTCATTGATTTTCTGGGGGTAAGCTTCCTTGATATTGATCATAAGAATTCATTTCAATCACTTAGTAAGAAGAAGATCCTTGCTACCAAGTTTTTATGCCAAGAAACCTTAACCAAATTGGGAGTGCTTGACCAAACCAAGTCTTTCTTCGAGTCGATGGGATTATCTACCTTGTTCAAAATGCATGAATTGACCTACTCCCTAGTACTAGAGTTCATTAGCTCCCTCAAATTGACTATGGAGGAAAATAGAAGGTATGTAGAATTCCGACATGAGAACACCTCGCGAAGAATGTCTAGGGCAACCTTTGGTAAAACTCTTGGTCTTGTTGGTCAATGAAGGTTCTCAAAGAAACCTCATAGCTTTGATGCCCAACCAATTTGGAAAGCTATAACCGGCCGAGATTTCACATTCCACAAGGAGTGTCATTCTCTTTTTGTCCATCATCCGGGTTTCCGTTATTGGCATCGTTTTATTGCCAATACCTTTATTGCTAGAAGGGAGGCCAACCATTTCTCGGAATTTGATCTTGTCTACCTCGAGTCACAAGTCAATGCCCATGGAAACTATAGGGATATATATGATATCCTCCAACTACTACTTAAAAGGTGGAGAGATATTCGAAAGGGCAAAGACAACACGGCTTACATAGTTAATGGTGGCTTGATAACGAAGGTAGGCAAATTCTTCAATCCGGATTTCAATGTCAACCAAGCCTACAAACCAGTAAAAGGAGGCACTCTCCTTGATATGAACACCTTGATTCAATAATTTCATTGGGTTAGTCATGACAATGTGTTCGAAGTAGACTTTTGCCTCACCAAAGATGCTATGTCATTACCTTTGCCGAGCAAAATGTGTCGAATCAATGTGAAGCGAGGCCATTATCTTCTTCCTATTACCTCTCAAGCAAGGTCCATATTGAGAAATCAACAAAGAGAGCCCCAAGAAGGCTCATCCGCACTTGTTACTCCACCTTACCCATTTTCTTATTAAGAGTTCACTTGCAATGATCCTAGCATCATTGAAGGAAACGATTGTGCAATACTTTTATTGAAGCATCTCCATAGGGAGGCATATAAGCATCGAGTCAACGCCTACTATGCCCAATATCCACCTCTCTTACATATGTTTAGGTAAGGACTCATTGATCCTACTTGTCCTTTGCCGGATTGGGTGGACAAAAGGGTCTTTTTTCCTAATGCTTCCCAAGATGAAGGGGTCGAGAGTTCGAGTAGAAGGAATGGTGAAGATGATGATGTTGAGGGAATTGTGTTGATGATGACATGGAAGATGATGGAAGTGATGTCGATAGTGATGATGAAAGTGTTAATTAAGATGGTAGCTCGTGCTCCGATGAAGGGAGTGATGGTGAAAGCACCGAAGGGTGAGTGCGCATCAAAGTGGAAGACCTAGCAGAGGAAGAACACATGAATTATGAGTCTCCTACCCCTCCCTTACCTTTTACTTTTCACCCTTTTTCAAAATCTTATTCATTGTATGATCATTGTATATATGCTAATATAGTTCATGTAGTGTCACTTTGGACTCTTCATGGCTATGAGTTTCGAGTCTAGCACCATCAAAGACTCGTACCTCGATACTTTTGAGGTGTTATTTAAATATTTTTGCTTCCGCCATGGATAATACAAAATGACAAACTTTTTTTTTTCTTTCTTTTCTCATGCATTGCATACATGGCCCATGGCCAAGTTTCCCCCATATTTTTTGCACTAGAAATAGTGTTTCATTCGGTTTGGGGAAGACTTGATCATTGGCTACCCGAGTCAATCTAAATTGGCTCTCCGACTAATCGATAGCATGCATTAAGTAGAATAGTTTAACTTAGTTTAGATCATTTTTATATGCTCATCATATTAGTTTGCATGGTTAGAGCATTCATTCATGCATGCATTTACATTTTGCATTTTTCCTTTTCTCACTTTTGTACATTGAGGACAATGTCCATAATAAGTGTGGGGACGGGAATTAATATTCCAAAAACTTATAAAAATTCTAAAAACTTGAAAAACTTAAACATGTTCTTTAATTTTTCATATATATAAAAACCGTAAAAATTGAAAAACTTTCAAAAACACCAAATCCTTTATTTTGTAGTGTATAGTTTTAGTATGTTATATACTTTTGTTTTTTACTCTTCTCTCATTGGTACTACACCACATTCAAGACATCCTTAAGGGATACATGAAGAGCCGCATGGTATGTTCATTTCATTCTCTTATCCCTATTTATTTATGTTAATGACAATGTGGTGCATTTTTTTTGTTGCGGCTTGTCTACTATGTGATGATAGAGGTTGAATTTAGGTTATTTTCCATATTAGTTGTTAGAGCATGTGCATTAGACTTGTATATATATATTTGCATCATGGCAAATAGCTTGAATTTAGGAAAAATTTTTGAAAATGCCTAAATGAGAAGCTTTTCAAGTGTATATAAAGCCCTTGTAGATACTTGTTCTCCTTGAGACTTTGTTTGCTAGAATACATATATAAGACACCCTAGGTTTTTTCTACTAGTATCTTTTGTCCCATGAGATAAGGCCTAGTCAAGGGTTTGTATATGAATAACCTTGTCCAACCCTATGATGTGATATGGACCAGATAAACTTGTCTAGGTAACCTTGAATTGACTTGGTGGTTTGGTATCCAAAAATACTTTTCAATAATAAGTTTGCAATGCTCTTTTAAAAAGTTTTGTTGTGGATGAATCTCAAAGTAAATCTCAAATGTTTTGTAAACTGAAATTCCAATGTGAATCATTTTTATGGAGGCATACCACTTCGATGTGCTTTGGTGCGAGATCCATTGAATTGGGCCCCCATTTTGTTGTTAATTCAACCACCCAAAGACAGACTGACTATCACCCCGAGAAAGCTATTTGTCTAGAGGTTAACCAGTTGCTTAATAAGCGATTGGTGAAAGCAAAGGACACTAGCTAGCGAGGGATAAACCCCATCTAGAATTTTAAAAGTGAATGTGAATGAGATCAAGTTTCAAATGCCAATCGAATCCACTTTTGTTTTAAAGAATTGAGCAATGCATCCCCTATAAACTTTTTGTTATGCCACCTTATTGATCTTGGGACGACCCTTGGCCTTTATACTTGTAGAGAATCCGAGACTTGTCTGCCACAAACATCATAGGGATCATCCTTCCATCCCATCCGATTGCCCTTGACGAAAGCATTTAGCGATTAAGGACAAAAGTAACCTAGTTTGACACTATTTGGAGGTGACTTGTTTGTATCCTCTTGAACTTAGTAATTTGGAGAACTAGTATCTTTGATGGAATGTGTACCCTATATTGCTTCTCGTTTAGATGATTTCCGCCACTTAGATGAGGAAAGTGGCTATTCTTTTTGTATGATGCATCCTTTGTTTTTTTATGTGCTTCATGTAGGATGCATCACCATTTTGGCAAGCCCCACCTTGCCTTGCAAGAAGGCATTCTACCTCATGAATGTCTTATTGTGAGCTGAAGGGGCGGAGTGAGACCCGCTAATTATCTCACATCGGCTAGTTAGTTTAAATAAAGTTCTTAGTTTTATCACCTCTTTACTCGGGACGAGCAAAGGTTCGGTTTGGGGATATTTGATGTGACTTGTTTACATGCACATTTAGTCCCCTAACTAGCCTCGTTCCGTACGCTTTGTGCAAGAATTAGGGTCGTCTTCTATCTTTAGTTGCCTATKTTGCTATTYTTTGTGGTTTTGGTGCTCTTGGTAGGAAAGAAGTGTCAAACATGCATTCTTGGAGAAATTTGGAAGCTAAATGGATCGCATATAACGACCAAGCAAGAAGAAGAGATCAACACTAAACACCGTAGTAGTTATAAGAAGTATTTGGGCAATGACAAGGAACTCCCACGAGTCCTGGGGATCCCCCGCGATTCTCAGGGCAGCAAACAAATAAGAAGTTGAGCTGATGGAGAACTCGCACGAGTCCTTCCTGAATCATTCGAGTCCGTAGCCAGATCGTGCAAGCCCCCCTGCAAAAAGCTTCCTTCGGCCATAATGAGGACTCTCTAATTTTGTACTTATTATAAATAGCATATGTAATTTGAGAGAAAGAAACCAAGATTTAGAGAGGATTGACAACCCATCTCTTAGTTTAGATTAGCTTAATTACACTCAAATCCTTTTCTTGTTATTCAAGTAATTAGAGATCTAATTTTGTGTAGAAGAATTATTGGTTTTTGGATTGGGGAATTAATAACTCCTCATCATTAATCAAAGCTTTCTTCCATTCTTCTTCTATTCTTAAGTTGGTATAATCTTTCACTCTTTACTCGTTCATTTAGTTACTTATTTTGTTATTTACTTTATCATCATGTTCATGCTTACTAAGATGCTTGACACCCTCTTTTGTATGCTTACTATCATGATGTGTGAGTAGTCCTTTAACTAGGGTCAATGGGGGAGTAGGGGAGTAATCATGGGGTAGATCTCGGTATGATGAGTTCATATGAATGATTGTTTGTTATGTTGTTCAACCTATGCACATATTATGCTTGATGGAATGCTTGCTTGATAACCAACCATGATTCTCTCATCCCTTCAACGAGACTTGTAAGATATAAACCAACTCGAGTCTTGTTAGACCATGCATTTGTTGAATAAGTAGAGCGAAGTCGTTGTAGGAATCGTAAGCTATAAACCAACTCGGCTCCGAGACCTAGATCTTCCTAAGGGTTGTATGATATAAACGAACTCGGCCCTAGTATAACTACAATCATTTACCGGATTCATTACCTTGATCATGCATGCCATGTTTTCCCCTATGAACCCATGACACCCTAGTGCCTTTTAATCAATTGTTTACATCTTCATCTTTATTTGCATGCTTTATTTTCACGTTTCTTTAAATTATTGTTATAGTAGTATAGTTTCCAACTCAACCCAAAATTGTGACACCCGAGACACAACTAGTTTTCATTTGATTATAATTTGACAAACCTTCCTTTGGGATCGACCTCTACTTGCTACATGCTAGTTAGTTAGAGTTATAAATATTTGTTTGATGGGCCTTGATAACGGCATGCGTATCAAAGACCTAATTCTAATCGGATTTTCTCAAATGGTTCTTTACCCAATGGCCTAGTAAAAATATCAGACAGCTGATCTTCGGTTTTACAAAATTTTAAGCAAATGTTCCCTTTTCCACATTGTCACGCCAAAAATGATGACGAATATCAATGTGTTTTGTCCTGGATGTTGAACGGGACTTTTTGAAATATTAATTGCGATAATGTTATCACAAAAGATAGGAACACAATTAATGGTCATATCGTAATCCCGCAACTGTTGTCTTACCCATAGAAGTTGTGAACAACATTGAGCAGCTGTTATATATTCACTCTCAGCGGTGGATAATGCTACCGTAATTTGCTTCTTAGAGGCCCAATAAATGAGGCAAGGTCCTACAAAAGTATCTATACTAGAAGTACTCTTTCTTTCAACTGAGCAACCTATATAATATGCATCTGAATACCCCGTGAGAGTGAAATTGTAATCCATAGGGTACCATAAATATAAATTATGGGTTGCAATCAAATATCTAAAAATGCGCTTCACAACAATCATATGTGACTCTTTGGGATTTGATTGAAACCTAGCACACAAGCAAACGCTAAAAATAATATCTGGATGACTTGCGGTAAGATATAAGAGTGACCCAATCATACCTCTATACACATTTTTCATCTACATTTTTACCTTTTTCAACCTTATCAAGCTTTAGTGTAGGACAAATGGGTGTATCAAAATGGATTTGAATTTGTCAATCCGAATTTCTTTAGCATCTCCTTAATGTATTTTCGTTGATGGATCATTATTCCTTGTGAAGTTTGCTTGATTTGTAGTCCCAAAAAGAATCTTAATTCGCCCATCATGCTCATCTCGAATTCTGACTTCATAAGATTAGAGAAATAAGTGCATAAGAAGTCATTAGTTGCTCCAAAAATAATATCATCCACATAAATTTGAACAATAAGCAACTCTTCCTTCTCCGGTTTTAGAAATAGTGTTTTATCAATTGATCCTCGTTGAAAAACAATTTCAATTAGGAACTTTGATAGTCTATCGTACCAAGCTCAAGGAGCTTGTTTAAGACCATGAAGTGCCTTATCTAATTTATAAATATGATGAGGAAAATTTTTATCTGAAAAATAGGAGGTTGTTCAACATACACTTCCTCTTGCAAATAGCCATTAAGAAACGCGGTCTTAACGTCCATTTGAAAGAGTTTRATTCCCATATAGGCAGCAAAGGCAATAAGRAGACGAATGGCCTCAAGTCTAGCAACAGGTTCAAATGTCTTATCAAAATTGATGCCTTCTTGTTGATTGTATCCTTGCACCAAAAGCCATGCCTTGTTTCTCAAAATTACACCTGCATCATCCAATTTGTTCCTAAATACCGATTTCGTTCCTATGACGGAACGATCTCTTGGACGAGGTTCCAAGTGCCATACTTTTCTTCGCTCAAATTGATTAATCTCTTCCTGTATAGCAACAATCCAATCAGGGTCGGTTAGTGCCTCATTCACATTAGTTGGTTCTAATTCAGACAAGAATGAATAGTGTGCACAAAAATTATTCAATGAAGATCTTGTTTTGACTCCCTCATGAATGTTAGTCAGGATATTGTCCATAGGATTAGAGCTTTGATGCTTCCAACGTCGTGGGACAAAAGTTTCTATTTCTGGTGTATATTGAACATCACTGTGCTTATTCGATTCGGTTCTGTATGTGCATCTGTCTTTCGTGAAACATCTGAGTTACTAGTAGCTTGATTTGTGTCTGAATTCAACTGCTTTCCTGTCTGTCCGGACTCAACTGAACTCGGAGATTTATCCAGATTAGACAACCCACTTTTCTGTTCAGTTCCCCCTGAGTTCTGCAATTCTTCAGCATTCGTCCCCTCTAACGACGAGGGCCCTTCTTCTAATTCGGGAGGTTCATCTCTTATAAATCCAATCTCAAAGTCATCATCATCCTGCAATTCAGCATTAAGAACATTAGTTTCATCAACAATCACATGAACACTTTCTTCAAAGCACATATTTATTTTACTATAGACTTTATAGGCCTTGCTTTCATTTGAATATCCTATGAATACCGCCTCATCGCTTCTTGGATCAAATTTTCCCAAATTGGTTTTACCATTGTTATGAACATAGCATTTTGATCCAAAGCAGTGGAAATGTGAAATATTTGGCTTTCGCTCATATAGAAGCTCATAAGGCGTTTTCTTATGGATAGATCTAATAGAGACATGGTTACGAATATAGCAAGTTGTGTTCACAGCTTCGGCCCAAACGTTTCGAGGTAATTCGCTAAAAAAAAGCATGGTTCTTGTCATGTCTTTTAAAGTTCTATTCATTCTTTCCACTACTCCGTTTTGTTATGATGTTCTACGAGCAGAGAAATTGTGATCAATCCCATGTTCCCTGCAAAATGATATAAATGAGTCATTCTCAAATTCTCTTCCATGATCTGTTCTAATGGAGATCAATGTGTGGCCGAGTTTGTTCTGGAGCTTTTTTATTAAGACATGAAATTCTTCGAAAGTTTCACTTTTAGCATGTAAAAATAAGGTCCAAAAAAATCGTGAATAATCATCCACTAGAACACACACATAAAGACTTACACCTCGACTTATAATCCTCATCGGACCACACAGATCCATGTGGATGAGTTCTAGAGGCTTGGTGGTACTAACGAACCTTTTAGATTTGAAAGAACTTCGAACATGTTTACATCGATCACAAACATCACAAACCCTTCAATTTCAAATTTAATTGATGGTAAACCATCCTCAAGATCGATTTTGTTAAGTTTGTTCAATGAAGAAAAGCCAACATGTCCAAATCTTTTATGCCATAAAATAGGATCATTTTGCATGACTAAAAAACACTTAATGGTTTCCCTAGAAATACTTCTTAAGTCAACCACATAAATGTTATTGACCCTCTTGCCTTCAAGAACAATTTCATTAGTACTTTCCTTAATTACATAACAAAGGTTTGCATGAAACTCGACTCTATTTCCTTTGTCACATAATTGAGAAATACTGATTAAATTGTGTTTGAGACCCTTTACAAGAAGAACATCATCGATGGAATATGAAAGAGACTTACCGATTTTGCCAATACCAACTACCTCACCTTTTTTGTTGTCTCCAAATGTCACATTTACACCATCATAGGCCGATAATGAGAGGAATTGGTGTTTATTACATGTCATATGTCGTGAACATCCATGATCAAGATACCAAGGCTTCCTCCTCTCATACGACCCTGCAAAATAGATTAGTTAGATATTTTGGGAACCCAAACGAGTTTGGGTCCCTTCTTATAACGAAAAGTATCTAAAATATCTTTCCCAATCCACATCTTCTTAACAACACTTATGTTTTGACCCAAGTGACCTAAACGTTTTTTACAAGCATTGAATACGTGACCTGTGTTACCACAAAACTTGCAAATAATATATTCAGGTAATCCCAGGTACTTATGCTTGCGAAAATCTCTATCTTTAGGTTCAGGTTTCTTGATATTACTGGCGTCATTAAGTTTTGAATAGTCTGGAGGAGTGTTTACTTTCTGTTCAGGAACCCAGACAGTACGATATTGACGATCGTTTTGTCTGGTGTCGGAACAAGAGTCATATCCTAATCCAAGTTTCTTAGTGTTCTTAGATTGATTGACCAGAAAATTTAGCACGGTATCACTTCCTTCCCATTTAGGAACCACATTTCTAGCGTTAATGCGCTAAAATGGCGAAGCAAAATAGTCCACGGTTGCTCATAAGCCACCCGGTTTTTGGCCCTTGTCAAAACTTGAGGCCTAGGGCCACCAAATCCACCTAAGTCATGGTACCACCAGCATATATGGACACTAAGGGGAGTCTTAAGCATTTTTGTCTGGAGCTTTCATCTTAAAAATGCAGCTATCAAAAAGTAGCTTAAGGACACTTCTATGAGGTCCATAGTTTCTCGGTTTTGAGCAATATGCACAATGTCGCTTTCAACCTTACCTATTTTGATCAAGCAAGCTCTAGGACTCTTGTGGCTGCTTTCCTATGTCTTTCATGGTCCCCTTGTGCAGCCAAGGAAGTCCACATTATCATAAATAAGGAATGGAGCAAGCAAACAAGGGAGGGTTGTCCTATTAGTTTACTTTATGCTTTATTACTTTATGTCCTTTTCAATTTCAGTTTGTGTAAGGCATAGGCTGCCATTTTTCTTGTAGTATAGCATCCCCTTTTATGGCCCTTAGATGTAGCTTGTAATCAAGGGTCAAGATTTTAAGACTTGATATATATATAAACCAAGCAAAGCACATGTAATGCAGGGTCAAACACAGGGTGATGCAGGAATTCAGTCACTTTGTGTATTTTGTTAAAAATAGTAAATGGGCTTCTAAAATCATGAAATTTTGGTGACAATTAACTTTAATATAGTAACTAATTTATGGCAAAATTTGAAGAATTTTAGATGACCAGAAGTATTTTTAATAATCAAACAAGACAGACTAGTAGAAATGGTTACTAAACTGTAGCCTGTAACTATTTACTTTGTGAAATGAAACCGAGGCTGGGATATAACTATTAACCTGACTTATAAGCAAGCATAAGAAATAAAATTAATAATTTGAGGGGTTCAGACTGAGCTAACCAAGCAAGCACTGGCTAATTCAGTTGAATTCCAAACAGCAAGACTCAGACAACCCAAGCAAGCTCAGGATTGTTTAAATCTTACCACCAGGTACCTAATCAACACCCAAGCAATCACAAGATGTCACTAAGCCTGACTTACAACTAAGCAAAGAACAAGTTGTGAAGATTCGAGGTTGAGAGAAAATTCTCTGGTTTTTAATTTCAAAATAAGTTGTTTAGAACAGATGATGAAGGGGTCCTTATATAGGCCTCTTCCTTCTGTTTAGATTACATAATAAACCCTATATGCATCATCCATGGGCCAGGATTATCTTTCTGCATACAAACAAAGTCCCTTGACTTATTTTACAACACCCATAAAGCTTTTAACACAGACTGAAAAACAAAAATAATGTTGCAGGATGAAAATGACAGGTTTGTTGCATTTGGCAGTGGTCTTCCTTGGCTAGGAGCTTGTGGACGAATACTAATTAAGTCTCCCTTGTTCTTCCCTTCAGTTATGCTTGGAAGTGAGGTAAAGTACCATCCATATTTTTTGTGACAAGTCCAAAAGAAGCTATAGAAATACTTTTCTTGTTTAGCCAAAAGAGGAAATCTGCTTTATGCTTTTGTTTGTTATCATGTGCAACTTTCAGCTGGGGTATTCAAGGGTTTGTGGTGTGAATTTAGCCTGGCTCCCTATGACATTTTTGGACTTAATTAAACAAGGTCTTAGCTGGTCAATATGGCAGCTGGTGGTTGGGCTTGAACTGGTACCTGTGGCCCTTCAAAATAGGCCTGTCAGTAGCTGCAATTAGGTCATTGTTGCTCAGGCTGTGTTCTGTTATGGCCTAGTCGTGGTTTGGCTGGCTAAGGCTATGGCGTGCTTCAGGATTGGCACTGGCCTAACCATTGGCTCATGTTGCAGCCTTCCCTAGTTGAAAAGGGCTTGACCTCAAGCCAGTAACCTCCTCATCCTCTGAATCATAATATGGACCGAGATCTCCCACATTAAAAGTGTCATGTACCTTGATAGGTCGTCGCTAACCTATGCAAAAATAAATTACCCTAGGTACAACAAATAAATGTAGTATTTAGAGATCGAATCCACGGAGAGCGCGGTGGTTGCTAATTAGTTGTGATGGATAGAATTTTACCTTGGTTAGTCACAAGTTATGGGGTTTGGTTGATTGATTGGTAAATGCAAAGTAAAAATATAAAAGCAAACAATAAAATAAAA
>VHZZ01000166.1:128687-139810 GCA_009801015.1 Silene noctiflora
AAACTAGGGGATAAAAATGCATATAAAAAGTACTTATCATACCTCATAGTCACCTGGTAAATCCACCTTGCAAGCATTATGGCCAATTCTTTCAACAATCTCAAAGGGTCCATCAGCTCTTGGCATTAGTTTATTCTTCCTCCTTGCTGGAAACCTCTCCTTTCTCGGATGAACCCAAACCAAGTACCCTGGCATGAACTCCTTCTTTTTATAAGGAACCTTGGACTGTTTCTTGTATTTTTCATTTGCTTTCTCAATTTCTTGACTAACTCATGTCACTTTAGCATTTGCACAGCTCTGGCCTTCGCATCAAAGGTTATCTCTTCCCTTGGAACATTGTATAGCTCTATGGGAATGAGTGGATTGATCCCATAGACTACCTCAAAAGTTCTGTGACCAGTTGCACTAGATGGTGCCCTGTTGAATGCAAATTCAGCTTGTATCAATTTCAGATCCCAATCCTTCAGTGATTTGCTAAGAATACACCTTAGTATCCTCCCCAAAATTTTGTTTGTGACCTCAGTCTGGCCATCAGTTTGAGGGTGGTAAGAAGTAATAAACAGCAGCTTTGTCTTCAGGAGCCTCCACAGAGTCTTCCAGAAATAGCTCATGAATTTAGTGTCCCTGTCAGACACTATGGTCTTTGGAACTCTATGAAGCCTCACAGTCTCCTTTAGGTAGAGCTCAGCAACACTAGCAGCATCCTCAGTCTTCTTGCAAGCCACAAAGTGAGCCATTTTGCTGAACCTATCAACAACTACCATCACAAAATCCTTGCCTCTCTGAGTTCTTGGTAATGCAACAATGAAATTCATGCTCACATCCTCCCAGGGTTTTTTTGGGACTGGCAGGGGTGTGTAGGGGCCAGTTTTGAAGGAGCTCTTGGCTAGCTGGCATATTGAGCATCTCCTGAGGACAACTTGGACATCTCCCATCATCTTGGGCCAATAGAACTGGTCCTCTAATATTTCTAGTGTCATTTGGACCCCAAAGTGTCCCCCTAAACCACCTAAGTGCACTTCCCTGGTCATTAAATCCCTGTAAGAACCCCTTTGGCACACAGAGCTTATTGCCTTGGAATAGAAATCCCTCCTACAACTGATACTTGCTCCCCTGGGCCCTGGGTCCTTCAGTCTAAGTTATCCACTCTTCAGAGAAGTCAGAAGCTTCCTTTTACAGCTCTTTCATAAATTCAAATCTAAGAACCTTGTTTCCCATGACTGTCAGCAAGGATTGCCTCCTAGATAAAGCATCTTCAACCACATTTTGCTTCCCTTCTTCAAATCCAACCATTGTAGGAACTTCACCCACTTAACATGCCTATGACTCAATTTGTGTTGACCACTTATATATTACAGGGCTTCATGGTCTGAATGCAACACAAATGTCTTAGGCTTCAGGTATTGACTCCAATGCACAAGAGCCCTGACAATGGCATAGAACTCTATATCATAGGTAAAACACTTCAGCTTGGCTTCATTTAATTTTTCACTGAAATAAGCCACTGTTTTTTTTACCTTGAATTAGGACTGCTCCAATGCCAACTCCACTGGCATCACATTCTACCTCAAACAATTGATCAAAATCAGGTAGCTTCAGGATTGGAGTTTCACACATTAATCTTTTAATTTTTTCAAATGCCTGCTAGGCATTTCCAGTCCACTGAAATTCTCCTTTTTTCATGCACTCAGTAATTGGTGAAACAATGGAACTGAAATGCTTAATAAATCTCCTGTAGAATGAAGCCAATCCATGGAATCCCCTCACTTCAGTGATGGTTTTAGGGACAGGCCAAGTTTGGATGGCTACAATCTTCTCTTGATCAACTGATATCCCTCTTCCTGACACTATATACCCCATAAAGGTGACCTCTTCCACCATGAAAGCGCATTTCTCCAATTTACCAAACAACTTTTGGTCCCTGAGAATTTGGAACACCACTTCAAGGTGCTTGAGATGCTCCTCTTTGCTGCTACTGTAAACCAGTATGTCATCAAAGTAAACCACAACAAACATCCCCAGGCATGGCCTCAGTACTTCAGTCATCAACCTCATGAAGGTACTGGGTGCATTTGAAAGACCAAATGGCATCACAAGCCATTCATACAGACCATGTTTTGTTTTAAAAGCAGTTTTCCACTCATCTCCTTCTCTGATCCTCATCTGATGGTATACTTGCCTGAGATCACTTTTTGAAAAAAACCTGGCACCACTCAGTTTATCAAGCATATCATCTAGCCTTCGGATTGGGAACTTGTACTTGACAGTGACGTTATTAATGGCTCTGTTTTCAGTACACATCCTCCAGGTCCCATCCTTCTTAGGAACAAGCAGTGTAAGGACTGCACAAGGGCTCAAAGACTCCCTAACAAAACCCTTGATCATAAGCTCTTCAATCTGGTGTTGTAGTTCCTTGGTGTCTACTGGATCACTCCTGTAAGCAGGCCTGTTGGGTAACACAGAACCTAGTACAAGATCAATATGGTGGTCAATTCCTATCAAGGGTGACATTCCACTAGGTAACTCCTTTGGGAACACATCTTTAAACCTCTGAATCAAGGGTTCAACTTCTGCATACACCTCTAACCTTTCCTTCTCAGTTAAATCTTTGGACAACAAGATCATTACAAGTTGCTCTTGCCTCATTTCTTTGATCGTAGTTGCCTCAGGTAAGAATAGCACCCCACTAATGTCTTCAGGCATGCTAGGGCTCCCATAGTTTCTCTAGTTAGGGGGCAAGGGGGTCAGTGTGACCTTCTTGCCTTCATGCTTGAAACTATAAGTGTTCTCCTTGCCTTGGTGTGTGGTGTTCCTGTCAAACTCCCATGGCCTGCCTAACAGTAGATGGCAATCATCCATTGGAACCACATTACACATCACTTCATCTTTGTACACCTTGCCAATGGAAAAGGACACAAGACATTGCTTGTCAACTCTCACCTCAGCTCCTTTGTTCAACCACCTCAACTTGTAAGGGTGTGGGTGTTCCTGGCTGGGCAAACTCAGCTTGATGACCAAGGTGGTGGAAGCTAAATTGGTACAGCTTCCCCCATCTATGATCATGTTACATACTCTCCCCTGAACTGTACATCTGCTCCTGAAGATCAGGGATCTCTGGTCAGCTTCTAATAGAGCATGTTGTGAGTGCATGACACTCCAAAGAACTAAGTTGTGGCCTATGTCAGGGTGGGCCACAGCCTGACTTGGACCCTCTTCAACTTCTGTCTCCTCTATGACCAAACTCTCATCCTCCTCATACTCAACCAGACCCTCCCTTTCCCATTCTTCTACCTCCATTGTTATCAGTGTTCTATTAGAAGGACGGTCCTTCTTAAAATGGCCATACCCTTGGCACTGGAAGCATTTGATTCTTTCTCAGGGCACAGATGGGTTAGCCTTAGGGTTCATGGATCCCTTCCCCTTGTCCACAGTAGGTTGGGTCACTGGTTTAGGTGCCTCACCCATCCTGACACTAGTATAAGGTTTGTAAATAGGCTTGGGTTTTGGTGCAGTGGGTTTGGTTTTCCCCATCTTTTCTACTCTAAGAGCTAGGTTAACCGTATCATCATATAACCATAGTAGTTGTATCCTGACTTTACTAGAAATACCCTTATCAAGACCCTCTAAGAATCTAGCAATTCTCTGCTCTGACTTCTCGTTTATCTCACACTAAAGAGTCAACTGCTCAAACTCTGCCAGGTAAGCCTCAACAGTTCTCTCATCTTGCCTGAGCTTAGACAGTTTAATGAACAAGTCCTGAGTATAGTCCTTGGTGACAAACTTATCCAATAATTTCTTTTTAAGTTTGGACCAAGACCGGAAAGGTTCCTGGCCCTCTCTTTATCTCTGATGTTTAAGGTTGTCATACCACAGTGAGGCATAACCTTTAAGTTTCAAGACAACAACCTTACAAGCTTTGATATCAGTGTAATTTTTATACTCAATGACCTTCTCAATATCCCTAATCCACTCTAGAAGTTCATCAGGGTTAAGACTACCAGAGAAATCAAGAATTTCTACCTTAAGATGCTTCTTTGTGTGCTCATGAGCCTCCTCTTGAGTCCTGTTGCTTTCATCTGAGTCTGATTCATACTCCTCCCCATGAAGGGGCTGTCCTCTTCCTGCTCCCACATGGAAACCTCTGGCCCTACCTCTGCCTCTGCCTGGTGGTCTCCTTCTAGGGTCAGGATTTGGGATCTTCTCCATAAAAGTGTTCATAGCATTAACCATCACATTGACAGTTCCTACTAACTGGTCCACCTTTGCTTCAATACCAGCAAGTCTCTCTTTACTCATTGGTTTATTTTTTTTATTTTTATTGTAGTTAGGTATAATGGACTCACAAGGCTCTCAACCAAAGCTCTGATAACCAATTTGCAGTGTCAAACACAGGGTGATGCAGGAATTGCAGTCACTTTGTGTATTTTGTTAAAAATAGTAAATGGACTCCTAAAATCATGAACTTTAGTGAAAATTAAATTTAATATAGTAAGTAATTTCTGGCAAAATTTGAAGAATTTTAGATGACCAGCAGTATTTTTAATAATTCAAACAAGACAGACTAGCATAAATGGATGCTGAACTGTAGCCTATAACTATTTGCTGTGTGAAATGAAACTGGGGCTGGGATATAACTATTAACCTGACATCTAAGCAAGAATAATAAATCAAATTAATAATTTGAGGGGTTCAGACTGAGCTAACCAAGCAAGCACAGACTAATTCAGTTGGATCCCAAACAGCAAGACTCAGACAACCCAAGAAAGCACAGGATTGTTTAAATCTTACCACCGGGTACTTAATCAACACCCAAGCAAGCACAGGATGTCACTAATCCTGACTTACAACTAAGTAAAGCACAAGTTGTGAATATTTGAGGTTGAGAGAAAATTCTCTGGTTTTTAATTTCAAAATAAGCTGCTAAGAAGAGATAATGAAGGGGTCCTTATATAGGCCTCTTCCTTCTATTTAGATTACATAATAAACCCTATATGCATCATCTAAGGGCCAGGATTATCTTTCAGCATACAAAAAAATCCCTTGACTTATTTTACAACAGCCATAAAGCTTTTAAAACAGATTGAAAAACCAAAATAATGCTGCAGGATGAAAATGACAGGTTTGCTGCATTTGGCAGTGGTCTTCCTTGGCTGGGAGCTTATGGACGAATTATAATTAAGTCTCCCTTGTCCTTCCCTTAAGTTGTGCTTGGAAATGAGGTAAAGTACCATCCAAATTTGTTGGGACAAGGCCAAAAGGAGCTGTAGAGATACTTTTCTAGTTTAGCCGAAAGAGGAAATCTTCTTTATGCTTTTCTTTTTTATCATGTGTAACTTTCAGCTGAATTTTTTAAGGGTTTGTGGTGTGAATTTTTCTTGTCTCCCTAGGACAATTTTGGGCTTAATTAAACAAGGTCTCAGCTGGCCAAGGTGGCAGGTGGTGGTTGGGCATGAACTGGTACTTGTGGCCCTTCAAAACAGGCCTGTCAGTAGCAGCAATCAGGTCATTGTGGCTTACGCTGTGGTCTGTTGTGGCCTGGTCGTGGCTTGGTTGGCTGAGGCCATGGCCTACTTCAGGATTGGCACTAGCCTGACCATTGGCTCCTAATGCATGTAACAAATCAGATTTGGAGTTATGAAAATGTGAGGTTTTGAAACTTTTCTTTAGTTCTTTGACTATGTGCTTCGAACAACCTCCTTGGCTTAGTGCTTGGAGTCTACTCGGTTTTGTTCAATTGCTTAGTGCTTTGAACAAGACCACCCTTTATCCATTGGCTTAGTGCTTTGGAAGAGTACTATCTAGGCTTAAACAAGCTTCCTAATCTTGTTTAAGTCATATCCCAATTTCTTTCATAGTTATATTGCTCAAAAATCAGAAATAAACACCCTCAAAATAGCCCATTTTGCATCATTTTGAGTGTTGCTAAAAACAGCCCCTTTTGAGTGTCCCTCGGATCCATTTTTGCTTCAGTTACTCAAGTGGATCTCTAGATTTTGTACTCTTACAAGTAAATTTTTATTCTTATCAAGTAGAGCATCATAGTCAACATTTAGTCTATCAAATTTAGAACGAATTTCAGAATAAGTGGTCGAACTAGTAACATGTATTCTTTTTATCTTATCTAGTTACTTAGTTAACACCTGGATCTTACTAAAAAGAGACTCTTTCTCAGCTGTATGTTCAGAATGAACACTCTGGTCGACTGTTTGTTTTTTAATATTCCTCAGATCATGCTTTAGCTCAATGTTCTCCTCCGCTATACTTTCTATTTCAGATTGCATAGCACTAAGACGCTTATTCTGTTCATAACTAGTATCCAACGTCTCATCAAGTAATCTCAAAATTTTCTCTTTAGATAACGACCTTATTTTAACTTTGAGATTAGAAATATTTACCTCATCTTCTAATTCACTATCGGAGGCTTCTGAGTGAGCCATGAGACATCTAAGTGTATCCTTATCCCTTTTTCATTGAGATCTTGGTTTGTAGATGGATCTAAGACATAGCTTCTCATCTTTCTCGTCGTTAGGTGGTTCATCGTCTTCTGAATCAGACTTACCCCAAACAGCAGTGATCATTGCATGTTTGTACTCCTGCTTAGATCTATCACGTATGTCCTTATATTTTTCTTCTTCCCATTTAGGACAATTACGAATCCGATGATCTCGTTCACCACATTTAAAGCAGTCCATTCTAGATATGGGACGTGATGAAGATGAGGAAGGAACAAAGTTTTTTGGATTATAAATATCGAACTTTCCTTGATTTTGCTTTCTAATGATTTTAGCAATTCATTTAGATAGCAAGGCAACTTCCTCCTCAAGATCACTTTCATTATCACTTGAGAAGGCATTCAAGGCTAGTCCTTTAGCTTTGGGTTTCTCATTGGCATCATTTTCAAGAAATAATTCTTGTGCCATAAAAGACCCCATTAAAGCTTCATAGGTGAGAGTTGTTAAATCTCTAGCCTCTTCAATGGCCGTGACCTTGGCTTGCCATTTTTTTGTTAGACTTCTTAAAATTTTACGGACAATGTCTTCATTTTCAAAACTTCTACCAATATTAGAAAGTTTGTTAGTTATGTTGGAAAGCATGAAGACATACTCTTAATAAAATCATTTTTTTGCATTTTGAAAGATTCGTATTGTTGCACTAAGATGTCAATACGTTGTTTCTTTACTTGCACAGCTCCTTTATGGGCTAGTTCTAGACTATCCCAGATTTTTTTAGCCTTTTTACATCCTGCATGCGACTTGTTTCAGATTCACCAATATCGGATTGCAGAAATGATATGGCCCTATAGTTCTTCTCCGCCTTTTTGTAGCCATTAGATGTGTAGTCCTTTGGTGCTTTTTCACCAGTAACACCATTAGCATCGGTGGTAGTGATAGCGAGGGGACCATTTCGAATGATTACCCAAAATTCATAATCAGTTCCTTGTATAAAATGCATCATACGATTTTTCCACCAGCCGTAGTCCATGCCATCGAAGACAGGACATTTGACAGATTTGGAGTTCATTGAAAACAGAACAAATAAACAGAAAAAGATAAACTCAAAAGGATGAAACTCTTTGCGGTAAGGAAATCAAGAGCACAAGGCTCTGATACCAATTGTTGAGTTTATCGATCCATTACTTAAGAGGGGGGGTGAATTAAGTAACCTTTTAAAAATTAAAGTAAAAAGCGTGTTCACGTTCAATACTGAAGCAGTACACGGGCAAATTAAACAGACTCGATGACTGTTTAAACAATCAGAATTGTGTTGTACTGCTTTGGTCGTATGCGTGAGTTCGAAATGCTAAACTGAAAGTGAACGAAGACAAATAAAAGAAAGAAGGCATGCGAAACAAGATTTTTAACGTGGTTCGACCTACTCTCTAAAGGTCTAAATCCACCCTCTCTCTTATTAATATTTTCCTTATAACCAAACTCAATTACAAAGAAAACCCCCACGATCAACCCCGATTGTACGACCTCGTACCCCAAAAGCACTCTCTCACAAAATGAAAATTACAACACAATATGTCTCCTTATATGGTTCAACAATTGAAACACTGGAGAACAAAAGATGTCCTTAAAAATATAAAAACTTGTGCACAAAGGAACGGTCTTAGAACACGGCTTAAATAATTTTGCAAAACAAATTTAAGAGCACGTTTAACAATAACTTGCAAAACTACTTTGAAAAATAGGTTTTCTCATTGATATGCAGAGCTTTCTTTTTCACTCAATATTCCATGCGCACAAATGAGTCTCCACATGCATATTTATATGTACTCAGATTTTCCAAATCAACTGTCTAACATAAGCAAGCAAAAGATTCTTCAAACAAAATCTTTATCACAAGCTATCAAGATAATATTTGACTCCTCTTTAAGATCAAATTCTTCACCTTAATAGAAGATATTATTTAGCCCAAAATAAAGAATTTTCCAACAAAACATTTTGCTTAAAAATAGAGATGATAAAATCATTGTTGTAAAATCTTTGTGAAAAAATAATAAGCCATGATCTATTGGACCGAACAAAGACTAAACACAAGTTTTATATTCTTAGAAAATATTAGACACAGATCATGATATAAGCCCATGCTCCATCCATCTTCCGAGCAAAAGAAATATCCTCGTAAACCTGTCAAAACATGTCTAGCATAATACCATTAGTGAAGAGGGATTAAATAAATGAAGGACTTGTCATCATCAACATAAACGCAACATGCATGATATACAATATTCTTTGTTTTAAACCTAATATGTCAATTAAGAACAAGTCGTTTGATTGACAGTTGAGCTAAAGGTCAAAATAGAATTATAGTCGACTTACAAGTATAAGCAATATGCAAATGAATGCAAACGATTGGAAAAGGATAAAAAAATGCTAAATATTAAGAATAAGGGCTACATACTGATCTACGGCCTAAGCAAATTGAACAAAAACTGGACATAGACCTATCAAATTTTGGCCCAACCTGTCCTATTTGTCCTAGATTAAGACCTGAAAATATCAACCCGCAATCCGTTTGACCCTAACCCAAAATTGCCCGTTACTTTAAGATTGAACATACATGATTTGAACGGGTTAACTAGTTGGGTCAATGATAAATTAAGAATTTTGGTTCAAAATATTAATATTTATATGTTATATTTGAGATGATGGTTAAAAATTTTTTATTTTTAGTGCTTAAAACCACAAACACAATTAAAAAAAATCAATTTATATCAATCTTATGACAGTTAATAATAAAATAATTATTAAAATAACACTAATTTAAAATTATATAAATATAATTAATGTAAACAATAAAATATGATTAAAATATTAATTTTAAATATGTTATAATTTTTATACAGAATTTTTTTTTTTTATGTAAAATTAGTAAGAAAAGACGTTATAAACTGTTTTATAACTCGTATTCTTATCTTAACTTGAACAGGTTGACCAGCTCGCCACATTAGTCTTAGTCATGTACTCGTCTCAGAGTTGGTATGTCAATGTTTTCACTTGTCGTACAGGTTGGATTGAAAAGTGAGTTTGGTGCATCAGGTTCAAACTGGGGATGTAATATAATCGTAGGCCCACCGGGAATATAGATGTTATCTAGCCATGTTTGGATGAGTCGTGTATGATTACGCCGTGTTTGTTAATTTTACTGTCGTTGTCTGGCCATGATGTCGTGTGTGCTCATGAGTCAACGTGCCATGCTCGCCTTTATACCCGTTTTTTTCTTAGGACAAGTGTGTCATAAATGGATGTTTACTTAGTTGTAGGGTAATGATAGGGCGTTATCGGGCGCCGATCGCCACCCTCTCACATTCACCCTTTATTATTGGGGTCCCCACTTATTACACGTGATGTAATCCCCTATAAAATCTAATGCAAAACAATGGCGGAATCATTGTTGACTTGGGATTAATAACACAAAGATAAAATTTATAACCGTGATAAAATCGAGAATGTATAAAATTCTCAAAGATAAAACTCCAAAACGGTTAGTCAAATACAAATGTCACTTTTCTAAAAAGAGCTAAAACAAAAACCTTCAAGAGTGTTCAAAACTAAAACCATAAAAGGAAGTATAAAAACAGAGTAAGATCTGCAAACTACTCGCTAGCTCACACTGATATCCCCAGCCAAAACAAATACCTGGCATGTTAAACATAACAGCCACAATCAGTGGGGAGTAACTCGACGTTCTCCCAGTCATATCACATGATATAAATATTGTAGAAGCATATTATATATCAAAAATAAATAAATTGAAATATCAAAACATGTGTAACGAAAATAGGTCACCAATATCATGCTTAGAATAAACATGTTGCATGCTTAAAAGCAAAATTCCTCAAATGACAGAATGGAAATAATTTAGTTCAGGCCAGAAAGTAACTTTAGCTATACTTGATACTGCAGCATCTTACACTAGTTTCGGGAACCCAGTGTCACGCAAAGGTGACCAACTCCAAGTTCACTCACTAGTTGTCTAGCTAGACAACAAACTATAACAGGACTCGTCTTACCACGCAGTGCGTAGTCCCAGTCTAAGTACATGTACATGACTCTACGACGATCTGTACCTCCCACTAGGGTATCCAATCATATAGTTGTATAAGAACCCGTATGCGTCAGTTTATTATTCTAGTGCCCTTCCTTTAATTATTCCAAACTTAAAAATATCCTCAAAGACAGTAAATTATTCAAATAGAATTATCTCAAGAGTTCGTAAGTGAACTACACTTTTATTTCTTCAAAACGGGAAGCTTAAATTTCACTTAAAAAAGTATAAAATTAATCCAACGATTATAACTTGACTAATTACTTTATTTAAAACTTAAAACCAACAATTAACTTAAAATACTATAGTAAAAATATATTATTTAGGCCTTAATGAGACAGAGTCCTAAAACAATTTATAAAATAGAATAGCAGTACTTTAAAATTTATAATTAAATAAAGAAAACTCTAAATGATGCAAGGCCAATTTTCATAGTTTCCTGTAGCTCTTAGCTACAACTTTTATTTTATAACCAACTTCAAAAGACGAAAGTATCAGGGGTCTAAAAATTCATTTCTAAAAGCTGTCAGAAAACGATACCCAAAATGTTTCAGTTCATAAAACGACTT
>VHZZ01000166.1:204277-216329 GCA_009801015.1 Silene noctiflora
GTCTCTTAAGTAGAGACTAAATATATTTTTTGTCTCAACATTAGTCACTAAATTATATATTTAACAATTGAATTTTGATCAGTTTCTAAACTAGTAGCTAAATCATCATTCTCTTGTAGTGGCAATTAGTGAGCCACCAATCGATTTAAGAGTGGTATTTGCTTTGGTTTGTTAGTTATTGGCGTATTAGTTCAAGAGTTGATTTCCACCCTCAACCTTCATTGCTTTGCATTAAAAGATTAAGTAGTCTTTTGATCTCTTTTTACATTCGTAAATAATTTGCATATTAAGTTTTACAAATTTTAATTTGGTAAAACAAAGACATTGTTCAAGCCAATGTGTATGATAAAATCACGCATCTTGCTTTATAATAATTTTTATATAAACATGTTTTACGCAAGTATAACAACAACATTACCCCAGTGCCTCAATGACTCCCGCAAATTGTGGGGTAATGGGGGGTCGGATGTACGCAGCCTTACCCTTGTGTTAGCAACACAAAGAGGCTGTTTTCGAACGACCCAAGATGAAAATTGCTTCGAGAACTGCATCGAAGGACTCTTAATTCACAAAAGAAAGAAGAGCAGCCACTTTAGTAACCATTTTGATTTTTTTCATTATAATTCATAACCAAAGAGTAATGAGTCTTTGGCTCCATTGAAAATATGGAAACAAACATGTTTTGCACAAGTATCATTATAAAATCAAGTACTCCGTAATATTTTACTCTAATGACTCTTGTAATATAAGTTTCACCAACCACCACTTTCCCTAATAAGGACATCAAAGTCTTTGTATGGTTTTACAATGCTTTAACAAACGAGACATATTCTATAAAAATAACTCTTCTTAGTTTCTGTGGGATTCTACCTTTAATAAATAATAATTAATGTCCGTTAACATGTTGTATGACAATTTTAATACAAAAATGTAAGAAGTCAAAATAAATAGAGTTGCGATTATAATGATGTTTCACAAAGGCAAAAGATACCTGCCACATGGAGTGTTAAGGAAATAACAGCAAAGAGCCATAAAAACCATCTGGAAAAAGAAAAAAAAAAGAATAAATTTGATTCACAAAAGATAATAAGAAAAACATGGTAATTGCTCCAAATATACCTTATCGTTACAACTTTCTGAAAATCACTTTCATATGCCTTTATCATATGTTGGTGAAAGTCGAAATAATGATCCCCTTCACGATTTGCCTGAAATACCGAGGCGGCTCTTTATAAGAACGTAGCAACAAGGAAAAAAACTCAACGTGTATGACGATATCAATAAGTTAATGATATCAAATGAGGTTGACTAGCGGACATTTTATTTATTCAAACAAGGTTTTAATTATATATTACCACAATGAAGCCGAATCTCATTGCTTCATAATCTGCTTTTGTTACCACTCCAAGAAGATGCTTGACGAATGAGTTCTGGGAAAAATAACAAATTATTTAGAAAATGGACGTATACAACTTAATATAGCAATTGCAAAGAGTCGGGAAATAAAACACTCTGTGCTACTTACATTACTTGCTTAGATCAATATCATTTGACCATTATATATATATATATTTAAACACATGAAAGGTATATTTAATTATTTAAGTACCATAATATATATTTAAATACCACCAGATCTCATTTTGGCCAAATGAAACTAGACTCAATTAGCTTCAAATTACTCTAGGATATCCAAGGGAAATTTAGACCAGAAAATTGTCAAAACTGAGCTAGAAAAAGCAATACTTGTGCCTTGCTTAGAATTATTTCTAGATTAGCATTACAGTTCTTAGATTTAATTTGTGTCTTATTTCATTAAATTTAAGTTCTGGGTTTTGACAGTAAATTTTATATTTTGTGTTTTGCTTAAATTTAATTTCCTATCTTTATACCAAAACCAACAATCCTTATAATTTATGTATCTGCCCTTCACTTTGATTGATTTTAATTTTCCAAAAAAGTTTGATTCAAGTTTTAAATGAGTTTGCTAAGATGGTTTAAATATCTTGTGACCCAGTATATAGAGGTGGAAAAGTAATGGACTACTTGCCCCTATTTCTTTTTATTAAGAAACTAAATGATGTGAGTTTTGGGTAAATTTGCCCAATTAATTAGAGGGCTTCGATGTGAATTTTATGGATTTTTATGTTGCTACATCAGCACTTCGAGTGTATAATAATAATAATCTAAAATGAATCTATTAACACAAGTGTCATGACCCATTAAATGAGCTGTTGTTTATTAGTTATAAAGAGATTTGTTTTCCAAAATTCTTGTATTCAATCGCTTTATACACGAATTTGTATTTCACTCGCGAAGTCGCCATTATTTATTTACATATTTAATATTTGAAACTCTCAAGGAATTTTTTACCCACTATTTTATCAATTGCACTTAATAATTAGGGACAATAATGACTATCTAGTCAGCCCATACGCTAATCAATTCATATTCAAAAACTTTAATCTACATTAAAAATAAAAAAATAAAAAATAACTTTTGATCAATTTTAGCCGATATTCAATTCCCAGAAATCCGTGACTCCTACTTGTTGGGAAGGACGAGAGTGCCGGCAAGAGTAAATAGGTTTCTGACTTGTGTTATGTGGTATATTTTTGTTAAGAAATGTCTTAAAAATAAAATCGGTCAAATAATAATTCATTTACTTTAGGATAAATAAAAGTGAAACAGAAAAAGTAGTCTTTAATTGTTTAGAAAATGTCAAGCAAAGATGATTGAAATGTATGTTATAAAGTGTGTATAAAAAGAAGATAAGCTATAAACTTACCACAACACTTCGGTACCAAGGAGCATCCCTATCATAGCGATCCTTTACGAAAGGTAATGAATTGGTGAGAATGACTTGACCGTTCTCAAGTGCTGTATAGTTGACGATACGATTTATTCCAATATGTCATAAATCAGTCATAATTCTATAAAGCATGTGTTTCAAAGCATCAGATCTAATCAAGATTTCTCCTCTTATAGGGTTATACCCCCTGTTTTTAGACTACCATTTTTGGATATAAAAGCATAGATATACATAAATGGATACAAATGTATAGAAAATCTTATAGAGATACTCCTCCCTTATGGAAGAATATAAGATGAATTTCATGCAAACAAAAATATTAAGTAATTATTAAAAAGTACTCTCTCATATTCTATATTTTCTTCCCCTTTCTTTTTTGCATAAAAAAATAAGAAAGTCAATTTAGACCACACAAAACACACTACCCCACATGCTATTGAATTTGGGTCACACATATCATCCCAAAAAAGGAAATAAGGAAGAAAACCCGAATAACCGAATAAGGATATAAGGAAGAAAATATAAAATAGGAGGGAGTACAATAATTCTTCTATGCAAAAGTTACTATAATACCCTCCATTAACTTAATTTCCCCACGCTAATAAATCCCCTATGTACCATGAATCCTTTTTTAGGTAACAAGGGTATAAAAGTACTTTATTAATGGTTTTACAACGTTTTATCATAAAACTGTTTACAAGACACTTGCTAAGTTTCCTATAAAACCGTTTTACAATAAAATATTATAAAATCATATGCCAAAGACCTTAACGCCTTTTTCATCAAAAATGGTGATTAATAAAAATTATATTAATGAGGTTATTTAGGTAATACTCCAATTGAATATTACAATAGATATTCCAATTCACATTACCATTTTGCGCCTTCTTTAACTGTATAGCCAACTCCCATTTTCGCCACTGACTTATCTGCAATTTGTAGGCAAAATATCAATTAATGACTAATTCGGTCACAAATGAACCTAGAATTTGAAACTACAGGCCATAAATAAAAAGTTAAAGACACACGAATTAGTTTTAATAATGCACTAAAGAAACTTGAAAATACCGATCGACGGAACACAATTTTCCCGCAATAGATATGGTGGCACTCAAACCACAATTACATTTATACATTCAGATGTATATGAGTATGGTATAACCAATATAAATCTAATTGAGTTTATAAGCAATCTTTTAGAACTTTTAAAATTTTTGAGTTATATTTTAATTTTTTAGGTGTTAAAATTAAAATCCAATTAAGCTTATATGTATTATTTTTCAGTTCATTATAATATATTGAGTTTAAAATTTATATAAAAAGCGCTCAGATTACTTCTAATAAAACTCGTAAAATGTACATATTAGCTCAAATCATTTATTATAAAGCTCCAAATTTATACTACCAGTTGTATACAACTGGTTGTATAATCTACTAATTTCACTCAAACCCTTTTTTTGAATGAGAGAATTTGGAACCGAAGGAAAGAAGGATTTAAGGGATACAGTTTTATTGGTTTAGTTATCAAAATAATGATTAAAATTGAGAAATTTGAAAGGAAAATAATAATTTCACTTATGTCCGGTTTATTTCTTTTTTTTTTTCATGTACAAAACATAATTTTTCAACCCTATTTTTTTTTAACTAAACAAATACTTAAATGGGACTTATTTACCAAATAAAATTGTAATACCCGTCCTTTTGAAGGACCCGTTGACTGACCTTAGTTGACTTGTGCAACCTTGACCGTGTTAGAACTCGTTCTTGTTAACTCAGACTCGACCTAGTATGTGACACTCGGCCGAGTGCGAGTGTGGGGCACTCGACCGAGTGCGGTTGACTGGATCGAGTATGTTGGTACTCGACCGAGTGCGCGGCTGACAGCTAATAATATATTACACGATTGTCGTACCTCGTCAACAGTTCATTTCATTTATTTTCTCCTCTCTTTTTTTCCCACAACCCTACATCAAAGTATTCCCCCTACCTTTCACCCTTCACCTTGCTAGAATCTACCCATGAGACCATAATGGGAAAGGATGGGTATATCGACTCCGGCCTAGTTATCCAATTGTCCGATAAGGTAAGTCATCGTCACCATCTGTCGGTTTTGGGTTAAGGTGATGGTTGTGTGTAATCTGGTTGTATCGTCGTTTTAGGTGTCGGTTGCGGTGTATCGTGACCATGAGTGCGCTAATTAACATTTCTTGGATTGCTTATCAGGTAGGGTTTCCCTACTCAGTTGTCTGTGGAATAGTGTATGATTAATGTGACGATCTCTGGTTATGATATGTATATGTTATGGTTGTTGTATGTTATGGATGGTGGTGGTTGTTGGTGTTGGAGATGGTTTAGATTGTGAGCCACTGCGAGAGATGGTCTCACCCCTCATTGTTCGCCTCTTGCGTTCTCTCGGCGCAGAGGGATGTGCACATTAAGGAATTGGGTTCGCTCTTGTGTGAGCGGGGATTTCGGTGGTAAGGCTACAGTCCCCACTGGCAGGGCTACGCACCTTGGTGTGTAGTCAGTTATTGGTTGTTATGGAGTTGGAGATGGAGGTCACTGGTTGCCTTGGATGTTTGGGTTTATGCTTTATATTGTATATTGTTGTGCAGTTGACTGACCCCGTTGTTGTTTTTAAACTGTGATGATCCATTCGGGGATGGTGAGCAGGCTGACTTGCAGGTGTAGTTGATGTGTTGGATGCTTGTTTGTTCTGGTGTTGCTATGGGGATGGGAGATCGCTGACGTAGAGATATCAGTAGTTGTCATAGTGTCGCCAGTTGTAAAATATCTTGTTATGTATAACTTTATGCTTCACCAGTCTCTTGTAAAGTTGTAAAGTAACTAATGTATGTTCTCGGATGGTCAATTTGATACGTACTTCCCTCGGGTAATCGAGATAGTAGCACCCTTGGTTATCAGGGAAGGCCTAGAGAAGGCTTCTTGGTAAGTGGGGGTGTTACAAAGTGGTATCAGAGCGACAATTTTGAACCTGTAACCAATGAACCTAATGAACCTGTAACCAATGAACCTAATGAACATAGGGAGTCAATTAAAATGAACTCGGTGTATGTACGTTGGGAGCCCCTTATGATTGGTTTTAGGTGAGAAGGCGCCCTCATTCCATAAACTCGGCCCCAATGTGCTTAAGCCAGTAAACTAGGGGTGGGATACTGTGTTGAAGTTTACTTGTGTGCTACGTGCCGAACATGTTTTGATGTATGCGGTTATGTGTATCTTATATGTATACGAGCGCCATGATACGGAGTACAAGTGGTGAATGTTTGCCATAGGGGTAACTGTGCAAGTAATGGTGTAAAGTAGATAAAGTGCTGATGTAACTGTTAAATTGTTTGAACTTTGGTATGTGCAAGCTATAGAGATAAGGCTACCAGGTATAGATGCGTGTTTTGAGTCAATAGTCAGTGAAGTGTCAGTAGTTAGAACGTGGTTGTACCTTTAGTATGTGTTTAGTGGACTTGTGAGGAAAGGCTAACTAAGTAACGAGTTCCGGGACGCTCCTCGGACTCCGAACGACGTATTTCAATTGTAGGAGCGACTGATACTGACAATATAATAGTTTGAGTTGACTTTTAGGGGAACTCGACTGAGTACAAAGGCGTACTCGACCGAGTCCGTAAATAGGCAGAACTTGGTTGAATCTGCCATTTTGGACACTCGATCGAGTACCTGGGACTACAAAGAGTGGCGGACACTCGACCGAGTGCGGTTCGTACTCGACCGAGTGCCCCAATTAATCCAGAATCGCGATTTTGGTTTTTACCCCTTAAAACCTACCTTTTCATCCTTATTTCGACATAATCCTACTTCAAATCTTCCACAAACTCTCTCAAACTTTTCTTTTCAACACCAAAAGCTTGAAGATCTAGTGTTTTTGTTTTCCAGTCTCGTCCTAAATCGCTTTTCCTTGTTCATTCTTTTCTCAAATCAGCAAGGTAATGTAATATATTTAAGTTTTGATAGCAAATTCCCCAATTAGTGTTGAAAATCCTTGATTTCCATGCTTAGAATCATGTTGTAGATGATAGAACTTGCTTTAGCTCCTAATTTTGATGCTAGAAACTGAAATTTTGAGCCAAAACCTATCCAAATTGAATTCGAAATTTTCTAGGGTTCTTCCAAAAATCTGGTTTTGATGCTTCTCATCCTCTTTTAAGACTGGAAAAGATTATAGGATGCTTGTGCTATCGTGTTTTGCAACTGATTTTGAGTATTTTGAGCGAAAAATCCGTCTTCAAGCATCACTTATGTTGTTGGTGGAAAACTGAAATCTCTCTTTGTTTGCAATCCTTGAGCCCTTTCTTTTGTTGTTTATTGATGTCAATGCAGCATGCTAAGAGCCAACGCAACCCGACCACCTACCAAGAGGACTAGGGCCGAGAGGGGGCAGGGAAGCCAGGGTCCGAACGTTCCACCCGCGGGACAATACCCATCTATAGAGTTCGCTAACTTTAGGGATCAGGAAGCCTTTGTGTCCCTAATGACTCGCCCCATTTGGGCTACTAGGTGCGTGGACATGGCCATATTGGAGGAGTTGGGAATTGAGGTTGATGTGAGGCACATCTTCGAGACTTTGGGGCTAATGGGGTTGTACCGGTTGAGGAAGCACTCTTACGAATTCCTCACATTGGAGTTCATGAGCTCTTTCACGTATGATGAGGATGCCGAGACTTATCATTTTAGGTTGATGAACCGTGACTTTGATCAGACCATGGAGGACATTGCCGAGAATTTAGGGATTGAGAAGCCCACCGTGGACCACTACTTGTATGTGGCTAAGGAGTGTCGGGCTAGTGAATACCTTTCTTTGTTGAGCGTTACCGCGGTCTGAGTGCTATGTTAATTAATGATGTGCAACATGTAACTTTGAAGATCTTCTTGCGGATGATGACTTGTTTGTTTTACGAGATGAGTGATGTGAGTAAGCTCAACTCACATGAGGTGATGCTTTTAATGTCCTATTTGAACCCGCGAAGGGAGACGATGTTCTATTACAGTCCACCGACGATCGTGTGCAATAGTCTAGCTCTTATGTCCCAGTCACCCACCGTTACCTTAGTCGTGGGCCCATAGTGACCCGGCTAGCTCAAAAGTTGGCTAATTTCGAGCCTTCTCTCGACTTTCCAGCTATGTTCAAGAGTGTACCGGCAAGGGTAAATATTATTTTCTTCATCAGAAATGGCTTCGGGTGTTGGATGATAAGACTTTGGCATGGAGGGTTAGGGGCACGTTGTAGATGAGGTTGCCCGATTCGGATAACCTCCCAGAGACTGAGCACTTGGAGGAGTGCACCGATTACATGACACCTCCTGACCAGACAAACTTGATTCCGGGGCACGTACTTCATGACATGCTAGAGCCAACCCTAGCCTCTAGCAAGAGGAAGGAGACACAGACGTCATGGGCGCCTAGGGGGACGAGGACTACACGAGGGGTACCGGAGGAGACCCCATATGTACCGCAGGGTGGCCCCATGTATCAATATCAAGGCTATCCCACCATGCATGACCCTAGGATGCAGATGAGTGAGCTGACAAAGGGGTTGTCCAACGCTTAGGTGTTGAGGGGCCTTTATGAGATGACGCGGCAGCAGGGTATTGGGACGGAGCTTGCTCAGCCGGCTTGGTGGAGAGGACCTGGTGACGACAGTGGTGTCTTCCACTGGTAGGGGTGGACTAGACTTCTTGAGGCGCGCCAGAGAGTTTTGAGAGGAGATGTTTCAGTGGTCCATGGGGAGCTAACTTTGGAAGTCAGCTGGATGAGCAGGGAGGATGGTTTGGAGAAGGGTATGGTGTCCCTCCGTCTGGCCATGGTGTGGAGTTCAGTACTGCGCCGTCTGTATTTGGCGAGAGATTTGACGTAGGGGGATATTCTGGTGCAGGGAACGAGGATGCCATGGATGACGACCCGGGGAGCCACCTTTGAGTCCTTGTTTTATCTATGTTGTCAAATTTGGTGCCCTATGGCACATAACTTTGATTGCGGAGTGTTGTATGTGGCCATAAAGCCTAGATTTGTTTCGTCTTCTTAAACTTTGTCTTGATTGGTATATGAATCTAGGTGGCCTTGAGCCACCGTCTTGGTTCTATTGCAGGTAGATGTTGGTCGTGGAAGTGTTAGCTTCGTTGGAGAAATTTTTTCTCTGAACCTTTAGGACTCGACCGAGTGTTCGAGGGGTACTCGACCGAGTACCCACTGCACTCGACCGAGTGCCTTCAATGCATCAAATTGGTGGTATTCTGTTTTGGTGTGACTCGACCGAGTACACAGCGCACTCGACCAAGTTTAGCTTACTCGACTAAGTGCCTGTTACTCGACCGAATATGTACTACTCGACCAATTGGTAGTGTTTTGACCGAGTGTAGTGTTTTAATATAGATTATATTTTACTTATAATATAATATTGGGCATGAAACGTTGGTCAGCTAGCGGCTATGCGATATGGTTTGACTTGGGACCCGGTCCGGAGTGGGGGTAACGGCCTTGTTGGGGCATATCGTGTCGGGGATAACCCATGCTTCTCGACTTTGATTGTTTGACCGACCCGGTACGGAATCGATGTAGGGGTGCTCTTTCATCGCATACATGGGGGTGGTATAGTACTAATGTGACTCTTGACCTTGCCAACTCGGCGGGTGAATTTCGGGGGCGAAGTTTCTTTTAAGGAGGGTAGAGTACATTGCGCGCGTGGAAGGAAATTGCATTAATTGTTTCGTCAAAAGCGTTGTAGTATCATATTGTATCATATGGTCTCATTGCGTTATACTAAAAATAGAAGGGTATGTATGGTGTATGCATGTGTTATGCGAGGTGTATGTATGTGTTATGCGAATAGTAAGATAAGACAAGTTATGGCAACAAACATGTGTTGTGCACTGCGTGACAGATAGGACGAAACGGAAAGAAGACGGGGTGGATAGTGGAGACGTAGGCCGATTGAGACTATGGATGACGACGATTAGATGAGTTGTAGTGAGTAACGAACCTAACCAGCTAAGCTTTAGCGTTGAGCAACTTGGTTGTGGGGAGTTGAACTTCGGGGACGAAATTCTTTTTAATGGGGGAAGACTATAATACCCGTCCTTTTGGAGGACTCGTTGACTGATCTTAGTTGACTTGTGCGACCTTGACCGTGTTAGACCTCGTTGTTGTTAACTCAGACTCAACCTAGTATGTGACATTCGGTCAAGTGTGGGGCACTCGACTGAGTGCGGTTGACTCGATCAAGTATGTTGGTACTCGACCGAGTGCGCGGCTGACAGCGTAATAATATATTACGCGATTGTCATACCTCGTCAACAGTTGTCCAATCGTCTGATAAGGTAAGTCATCGTCACCATCTGTCGGTTTTGGGTTAGGGTGATGGTTGTGTGTAATCTGGTTGTATCATCGTTGTAGGTGTCAGTAGCGGTGTATCGTGACCATGAGTGCGCAGATTAACGTTTCTTGGATTGTTTATCAGGTAGGGTTTCCCTACTCAGTTGTCTGTGGAATAGTGTATGATTAATGTGACGATCTCCGGCTATGATATGTATATGTTATGGTTGTTGTATGTTATGGATGATGATGGTTGTTGGTGTTGGAGATGGTTTGGATTGTGAGCCATTGCGAAAGATGGTCTCACCCCCCATTGTTCGCCTCTTGCGTTCTCTCCGCAGAGGGATGTGCACATTCAGGAACTGGGTTCGCTCTTGTTTGAGCGGGGATTTCGGTGGTAAGGTTGCGGTCCCCACTGGCAGGGCTACGCACCTCGGTGTGTAATCAGTTATTGGTTGTTATGGAGTTGGAGGTGGAGGTCACTGGTTGCCTTGGATGTTTGGGTTTATGCTTTATATTGTATATTGTTGTGCAGTTGACTGGCCCCGTTGTTGTTTTGAAACTGTATGATCCATTCGGGGATGGTGAGCAGGCTGACTTGCAGGTGTAGTTGCTGTGTTGGATGCTTGTTTGTTCTGGTGTTGCTATGGGGATGAGAGATCGCTGAAGTAGAGATATTAGTAGTTGTCATAGCGTCGCCAGTTGTTGAATATCTTGTTCTGTATAGCTTTATGCTTCACCAGTATCTTGTAAAGTTGTAAAGTAACTAATGTATGTTCTTGGATAGTCAATTTGATATGTACTTCCCTCGGGTAACCGAGATGATAGCACCCTTGGTTATCAGGGAAGACCTAGAGAAGGCTTTTTGGTAAATGGGGGTGTTACAAAAATAACTCAAAATTTATCCGTAATGCATCCCATACAACGATAGGAAAAAAAAAGGAGAAGGAGAAAGTAGCAAAGCGGAGAAATATGAGATGATATAGCATTGGAAGTACCTTAGCCTTTCCAAGAAGAACAGTGATTGTGCAGCTTAAGACATGAACAACAGCTAAAACGAAGATAAGGTAGTGTAGATCATGAAGTACACCAAGTCCAACGAACGGAACCATTCCCTGCAAGGATAAGTATTTCATTAATACTTCTACATACTCCAAACTTTAAGAAGACATAACTCGTGTTTACGAGTTTAAAAATGGACGATTTTTTAATTTTTTTAAAATAAATCACCTTTTCGAGAGCTACGATTTGAAAAAAAATTCTTCAGTTTGGAAGTCATGACCAAGAGATATGGTCACTCAAAGTTTGTTCCGTAAAAAACTTAGACATACAAAAACTCCTAACCACAGGATCCTAATACGACAATTTTTTTTCAAATCATAATTCTTGAAAAGATGATCTATTTGCAAGAAAATTGACAAACTCGTAAACACAAGTTATGACCTCTTAAAGTTTTTCAGATAAAAAAATTGGGCATTTCGTGAAAAATGTCAAATCTCGGGGGTACATACCGTTTGCATTTTCCGAAAAAGTTAGTATAAAATTAAATTTTAAAATTGTTTTTATCTGTTTAAGTACTAGAAAAATAATTTTTTAACTATTAGTTCTAATATAATATATAAATATTAAAATTTTAATAAGATTATTTATTTGTCTTTGAGTCAACGAGGAGATCCGTTCAGGTCAGATTTTAATTCTAAAATAACGGATTATTTTAGGACCGGGTCAAACGATCACTGGTCGAGATTTTTAGGTTTTGACCCTAAGACCATCCCCAAGCAAGGTCAATTGTTTGGTCATGACATTGCTTGGGTCATGCTAATTGTAATTAAGGGGGTATTAGAATTGACCCAAGGGAAGGAGAGTCACAAATTGACTCAAGTGGAAGCAAATTGACCT
>VHZZ01000167.1:238764-249807 GCA_009801015.1 Silene noctiflora
TGAGAACAATGTAATCGTTTAATTACTTTACTTAAGTTGTTTCATTATTGTCTTGTGATTATCATTGCCTCGGGAAACTGATATGGTAGCATTCTTGTACCTAAGGTAGCCTTGGTAAGGCACTTTGGAGTATGGGGGTGTTACAAACTTAATCCAGAATTAGGAAATAAGCTAAACTCCTAATTAAACTAGGAAGTAAATATTTTACTACAATTAAGAAAAACTAATGCTATTAGTTTTAGGAAACCTTTATTTTTACTCCTAATAATAATAGTAATAGTATTATAACATCTTATTCTAACTCGACCTAGACTAGGAGCAGCTGAATTCGAACCCTTGTCTCATTGCACTCTCAATATGGCAAGCTGTTTCGACTTCAATTATTTCCTCATTCACCGAGCTCATCATTTTTGGATCAGAATTTCAAATTCCATCCTCTATGTGGGCAATTAAAGTTATCACATCTTATGTTTGCCGATGATTTACTCTTATTTTCAAAAGGTGATGTACATTCGATAATGATCTTGCTCAGAGCCTTTGCCACCTTTTCTGTAGCTACGGGCCTACAAATGAACACTATGAAGTCAAATATCTATGTTAATGGTGTTCAAAGCTCTGTTAAAGTTGATATACTACAAGTTTCTGGGTTCAATGAAGGCACCAACCCATTTAAACACGTGGGAGTGCCTATAACTACTGGTAGGTTATGTGTAAAGCATTGCTCTGTGGTAATTGGCAATGTCATAGCCTGGATCAGGGGGTTTGGTGGAAATAAGTTATCATATTTTGGCAGACTAACCCTTGTGAACTATTTGTTGTCTTCCTAATATAGTTACTGCGCAACTATTTTTGTGATACCCAAAGGAGTCTTGAGGGTAATTGACAATATATGTTGAAATTATTTGTGGTATGTAACAACATAATATATTAATTAGTGCTTCTCTGGTTATTTGGGAGGAAGTGTGTTCTCCAAAAAGTGAAGGTGGCTTGGGAATTAGGGACAGTGGTGTTTGGAATACTGCTGCTATTGGAAAACTGGTTTGGTGGATCGACACTAAACGAAATAGTATATGGGTAAAATGAGTGAACCATGTTTATATTAAAGGTGGAGATTGGTCCTCTTATTCCTCTAAATTTGATACAACATGAAGTTGGAAGACAATATGCAAGGTGAAGGACAAGATGGCACTTGGATATGATGCGGGTCAGTGGTCTTCTCTTCCCACCGGCTACACTGTCACTAGTGGTTATGTTTTGTTGAGAAAGAAGCAACCTGTTATTAATTGGCATAAATTGGTGTGGAATTCATAGAGTATTCCCAAATACACTTTCATCAACTGGCTGATTGCTCATGAAGCTTTATAGTTAAAGCATAAGTTGCACCATCTTTGTATTATACAAGATGATACTTGTCTATTTTGTGCTACAAATACTGAAGCTCAAACTCATCTGTTTCAGTATTACTTGTACACAAAGAAGTTGATTGGGAAGCTAAGCATCAAACTTAATATCACCCTGCCTCTAATAAATGTGTTACGTTGGATCAAAGGAAGCCTTGGTCAAAAGTGAAGAAAAATGTCACTAATGCGTGGATTCATGCCTTATTCTATGAGGTCTGGAACCATAGAAATAGAATGAGCCTTGATGGAGTCATTGCCCACCTAGATAAAGTAATTTAGAAGATAGGTCCCCTAATGAAAATTCGATCTATATATTAGCTCAATTGTATGCAAGTAAAGAATGATGAAACACGGATTAAGTCAATCAAATCCTGATTCATTAATCATGTCTTTAAATTGTACCAAGAGATGGTAGTTTGCAATATTTTGTTTGTGTTATTAATGAGAAAGCTAACCTTTCACTAAAAAAACAAACTTAACAGATATGCCTCTTAATTTGATTTTATTTAACATTGTTACACTCTTCCCCTGTAAAAAGAAGGTTACATCCCCGTAACCTAACTTATACCTGATCAAATAAATACGGATACTTCTCCTTCATTGTATCCTCAGCTTCATAAGTAGCTTCCTCAATACTATGATTAGACCATAATACTTTCACTAGCACAGTCTCGTCATTTCTAGTCTTTTGCACTTTCCTATCCAAGATTTCTTTAACTACCTCCACATAAGATAAGACTAATCTACTTCTACCGTTTCAGGTTCAAGTATATGAGTGGGATCGCTCACATATTTCCTTAGCTGCGACACATGAAGCACATTATGGAATCTATCTAGAGCTGGAGGTAGAGCTAAATGATACGCAACCTCTTCATCCCTGTCTAGAATCTCATACGGTCCTATAAACTTCTGGCTCAGCTTCCCTCGCTTCCCAAAACGCATAACACCTCTCATTGACGACACTTTCACCAGGACTTTATCCCAACAACAAACTCAATATCACTCCTTTGTGGATTAATATAACTTTTCTAACGATCCTGTGCAGTTCTCATTTCTAACGAATAACATGCACCTGTTCTACCATCTCCTGAATTATCTGAGGTCCCAACACCATTGCATCAGCCACGTCGTCCCAACATACCGGACTTCTACATTTTCTCCCATATAAATCTTCAAATGGCACCACTGCGAAGCTAGCATGATAACTGTTATTGTATTAAAAATCGATTAGATCCAATCGCCCTTCCCATGATCCACCAAGTTTCAGTATAGACGGCCAAAACATATCTTCAACAGCTGAATAGTTCTCTCAGTTTGCCCATCTATAGCTGGATGACAAGCAGTACTCATCTAATTTAGTACCCAATGAATTCTGTAATTCCTACCAAAATTTTGATATAAACCTCGAGTTTCTATTAGATACAATATCCTTAGGTACCCCATTCAGCTTCAAAATGTTTTGGAAATAGGCTTTAGCTAACTCTGCTTTACTCTAAGGATCCTTCATCGGAATGAAGTGAGCAGCCTTGATAAGACGGTCTACTATCACCCAAATCATATTATTCCCTTTTTTCGTTCGAAGCAATCCCACAATAAAATCCATGGAATTAATGTCACATTTTCATCCAGGCGCCTCTAAGGACTGTACTTACCTTGCGGTTTCTTGTGCTCCCCTTCACCCTTTGGCACGTCAAACATCGACAAACAAGCTCAACAACCTCTTTTTTTATGCCAGACGACCCGAAAGTCTTCCTTTTAAGCCTTTACACAATTTATCTCCGCCTCGATGCACAAAATAAGGTGTATTGTGTGCCTCAGATAAGATATCTCACTTCAGTTTTTCGTTATTCGGTACACTACACCTCCCATCAAACCTCAAGCTCATATCTTCGTAAATTGTGAACCGAGATGGCTCACCTTTTCCCACACCTTCCCCCATGCTGCCATTCTGGAATCCAACAATTTTTTATCACTAATATCAGCATACAACTCGGGCTCAATCGTCAAATCACTAACAACATCTCCTTTCATGATAAAAAATATCTCTATCTTTTCCACCTCATCTCTTAATCTCACGCGCAACATAGCCATACACAGAGCATGAACTGATTTCTTGCTCAGCGCATCAGCTACTACATTTTCCTTCCCTTCATGGTAGACAATCTCCATGTCATAATTTCCTATCAACTCAATTCATCTGCCCCTCCTCATGTTCAGCTTCTTCTGCGTATAAATATATTTCAAGTTCTTATGATCAGAAACACCTTGAATAGTTCCATGCAGATAATGTATCCATAACTTCAACGCAAATATCACGGCTCCCAGCTCAAAATCATGAGTTTGGTAATTCTCTTCATAAGATTTCAGTTATCGTGAAGCATACACGATAAACTTACCATTCTACATTAGCACACATCTCAACATGTTCTTAGATGCATCAATATACACCTCGAAATTCTCACTTCCTTAAAGTAATTCTAAAGCAGGAGCTATAGTCAGGCGCTCCTTTAATGTTAGGAATGCCCTCTCACAACCGTCATCCAATTTAAACCAATTCTCCTTATTAGCGCAGTCAAGGGCTTAGCTATCTTTGAGAAGTCTTTATCAAATCTCTTGTAATAGCCAGGCAAACCAAGAAAGCTTCTTACTTCAGCGACATTCTTCGGTGGCTCCCATTTAGACACGACCTCTATTTTGCTCCGATCAACATATATGCCTTCATTAGACACTACATACCCCAGAAATTCCACCTTATTTAGCAAAAACTCACACTTGCTCAGCTTAAAATATAACTGATTATCCCTCAGTGTTTGCAACATAACCCTTAAATGCTCCTCGTGCTCTTCTTTGTTCTTTGAATACGATGTCGTTGATAAGAAAAACGCAAATCGATCCAATAAGGGACTAAATACCCGATTCATTAGGTCCATAAACACTGCCGGTGCATTAAATAAAGAAGGTTGTTACCATCTCGTCGCACGAAGTAGTGAGTAACATATAAAACAATACACCCCATATTGCGGACATGGCTTTATGCTTAAAATCTTTCTTTGCAAAATCTCGTTTATCTTTAGATTTGAAATCATTCTACTTGGGGCAATCCTTGATAAGGTGACCTTTCACACCACATTTGAAACAAGCCACCATGGAATAAGATCTTTTCTTTTGAAAACGTTTCTTACTAGAATTGTTGAAGTTGGATTTAGAAATAAGATCAAGAGTTAAAGTGCAGCGGAAATAAAACGATATAAAACAAGACAAGCGATGTTTTTAAAACTGGTTCGGTCACTACTCCGTAACCTACGTCCAACTTTATTTTATTAAAGGTTGTAGAAGTAAACTCATACAAACTAAATTCCCGAATGCTAAAACAAATCTCGAACCTACTTCGGTTGCTATTTGCTTAAAAGCTACTCCGCTTCCAAGACTCTTGCTTAAAGCTACTCCGCAATAGGACTTTTGCTTTAGGCCACTCCGCCGAAAGACTCCATACTCAAAAGCTACTCTGCTTCGAAGACTTCGTTGCTTATGATAACTCTATCCTAAGACTTGGTTTATTTTGTTACAAGACTCTACTTATATCAATGATGTTCACACAATGAACGAAGGAGATAAATTTTATGTACTAAAACGGGATCATTGAAAAAGATTTGAATGACTAAGTGAAACACACAACTCTTAAAAAGACTCAACATGATTTTGAAAAACGACTCAAGATATTTAAATGATAAACAATTTTGCAAATAAGATTTACTCGATTAAAGCTTAAGTCTTTTTCTGTTTAAAAACACGTTGTTGCACACTTGTAAAAATGAATTAAGCAAGATATTTATAATGTCCAAGTAGTGTATACTTCACATATTAAAAGATCTCACACAACATTAGTTCAAGTGATAAAAATATTGTAAATAGATTGCTTGGGCAACATGCAAAAGTCACTGGTTTCTTCATCAAGCAACCCGAGTTTCTTCCTCAAGAAATTGGTGCACATTAATGCAATGAATCAGTTGTGTACAAACAAAAATATGGGTTAAGTTTTTCATCAAGAAACAAGCATAAATGGTTGTGTTTATGAAAACCACAAACATTTCCATAAATGTAAAAGTAAACAACTCATTTTTGGTACGTGTCTTATTTTGCAAGCAACATCTTTAGCAAGGAATTCAAAGCTCTAATTTACTTCATTGACATCAAAACATTTCCAGAAAATCATTTGTCAAATTTGAAAGCATTTTAACAATAGTTCAAATATTTTCGAAATGTTTCTTTGAAGGTGAGTCAGAAATCACAGTGGACTGCACTGTGTATTTTTGCACTTAGACATAAATCAAGTCAATGATTTCTTACAATACCATGACTCTTACAGTAATGACAATCTTCATCTTTGGTCTTCTTGATAACCTTGAATTGACAATTAGGAGCTTCATGCTACATGATTAAAACTCAAATAAGATTAATTTGTCTTAAGGCATTATCAACACTAACTTAATCAAATTAGGTCTCAAGATAGTTTACAACACTTTCCACATAAATTTAAGCTGAAAACAGTGGTAGAGAAACCAAAAAAGCATAAAGCATTCTTTCCTCTTTTGGCTAAACACTGTCAAGGCTGTTTTAAAGAGTTTTATCCATTGTACAACCTAATGCAGTTGGGTTCAGAAACAAGTCAAGGGAGTATTAAATGAAACTCGTCTTCTTGCTCTTTGTTAAAGACACAAAATTCAAATGCAAAAAAGAAAAAAAAAAAAAAAAAGACAGCACAACATTCCCTCAATTTCTTTTGAATTATTCAGCTTGTTTTTGTAGTTTATTTCATTTCAATTTTGTAAAATAATTACGTAGTTTGTTTTCTTCCTAGCTAAGACTGATCCTGGCCCTTTGATGGAGGTTGTTATATTGATTGCACGTCATAGAAGAGGCCTATATAAGGACTCTTCAACAACTGCATGTACTCAGAAGATTATTTTGAATGAAAAAACAAACCCTCGAGACTTCTCTCAAACCTTTCAAACTTGTGGATTGACTGTAGTTTGAAGCGAGGCCTGGTGACTCTCCTATGTCTAACTTTGGGGAGTTGATTAACGTATGTTGGCATAATTAAGTTAATCTTGTCCCTGGTTTTTGATTTGCTTGATTGTGTTGTTAGTTTGTTCTTATAATCATGTGTTTATCTGCGGTTTTTAGGCTCAAATTGTCCCAAATTATCGTCTTATTTTCATGTGAGTATTTGTGGACTTTCAGTCAATAATCTAAAGTTTACTTCTTTAATTTCATTAAGTCCAAAATTCTGCAATTTTTGTACAAACCCCTGTGTTTTCCTTGCAAATTAGTAATCAAAGCTTTGGTTGAGAGTCATAGTGATTTCATTATCCCTAACTACATCTAAGAACACAAAAACAACCTAATGAGTGAAGAGAGATTAGCAGGAATTGAAACTAAAGTTGAAGAGCCTGCAAGAGTTGTCAATGTTATGGTGAGAGTCCTGAACAACATGATTAATGTCAATCCAGAAGACAGCAGAGGAAGACCACCTAGAGGCAGAGGTAGTGGAAGACGACCACCATTTGGTGGAGGTGGAAGAGGTCAACTATTTGACTGGGAGGAGATGTCATATTCAGATGAGAGCCATGCCGAAATCCCTGGATACACTGATAAGTATTTAAAGGTAGAAATTCCTTACTTTTCTGGTATTTTAAATATAAGGGATACTGAGAGAGTCTTTGAATATAAGGGATACAGTTATGTTAAGGCTTTTGAAGTTACCATCTTTAAATTAAAAGGTTATGTTTTACTCTGGGATGAGAACATGAAATTTCAGAGAAATAAAGAAGTGAAGGAACCTATTAAGTCTTGGTCTACTTGAAAAATAAATTACTGAGTGAATTTGTTGCTAAAAGATTATACTCATGAATTGTTCATTAAATTGTCTAGGCTTAGGAAAAGTGAGAGACCTGTTAAGACTTATTTGGGAGACTTTGAGCATTTAACCTTACACTGTGATATTAATGAGAAACATGAGCAAAGGATTGTTAGATTCTTAGAATTAGGATGCAGCCTTTGTGGTCATTTGATGATGTTGTGAACTTGTCTCTGAAAGTTGAGAAGATGGGAAAGTCTAAGACTACAGTGCCTAAGAGTGCTACTAGGCTTGGACAATGCTCATATTGGTGCCATAATTGGGAAACACCCAAGCCAACCACCCAACCAACACTACGTAGATGGAAGGGATTCATGGGTCAGAAAACCAACACACCTCAGACTGAAGGAAAGATCAAATGCTTCCACTGCCAGGGTTATAGCCATTTTAGAAAGGACTGTCCTTCTAAAAGAAAACTAACTGCTATTTAAGTTGAAACTTGGGAGAGTTAAGGCTTAGTGGAGTATGAACATGACGAGAGTCTGGTAATAGAATAAGTGAATGTTGAGGAAGGGGCAAGCAAAGACATGGTTGTGGCTCACCTTAATACAGACCACATCTTAGTTTTGTGGAGAGTTATGTACTCCCAACAAGAACCCTTGGAGGATGACCAGAGGTCACTGATCCTTAGAAGTAGGTGTACCATCCAAGGGAGGGACTGTAATTTGATCATTGATGGCGGGAAGGTACACCCATGTGGCTTTTATCACTATGGTTAACAAGCTAAACCTGAGCACTTAGGACTACCCAAACCCTTACAACCTGAGATGATTGTATAAGAGAGTCGAGTTCAGGGTTGATAAGTTATGTTTTTTAGCTATGGATGCTTGTCATATGCTATTAGGCAGGCTATGAGAGTTTGACAAGAACTCTGTGCATCAAGGTAGGAGCAATACTTACACATTTAAGCATGGGAGCAAGAAAATAACTTTAACTCCTCTACCACCCAATTAGAACAACTATGAGAGTTTTAATGTGACAGAGGACATCAACGAAGTGTTATTTCTTTCTGAGGCAGCCATAATTATGGAGATAAGGCAAGAACAACTAATCTGGATTTTGTTATCTAAGGAATTGGTTGAAAGTAAGAGTTTTAAGGTGCCTGCAGAAGTTGAGCCATTGATAAGGAGGTACCAGGATGTGTTCCCAAGGGAGTTACCTAGTGTATTGCCTTCACTGAGGGGGATTATGGCCATTGACGCTTCAATGCTAAACTTTGGATTCCATGGCCATTAACTATGACCATTAAGGCATTTAATCTAGATTAGTACGACCCCAATCGGGGTGTCCTGTCCCCGATCTGGGTTGGGTGGGTTTAGGTGATTTGGATTCCTTTGAAGAGCAAACGTTATGGATCCTAATTCACAATAAAAGGAGGCCTTAGGCCCCGACCTTAGGGCACTTCTATCACTTCTTACACACTTAGACATCACATTATTACATATTCTTACAACTCTTGTCTCTCTAATTTTATTTAGTATTTTCTTAAGTTATTATTCTACATTTGTAATCATACAATTTTTTGGTTCTAAATTCAATACAAAATCTAGTTTCTTATATTGTTCTTCATTTTACATTTGCAATCTCATTTCGGTAATCCATTTTCCTTTTAGTATTTACATTATTGTTCTTCAATTAGTTTGTTTTAGCTTTTACATTTTCATTTTGTTAATTAGTTGTTATGGAGTTATAACATTTCTTAGTTACATTCCTATGCATTTCACTTTTTGTCATTAACATAATAGTTAATCTTTCACATCATTTAGTTATTTCATATTTACATTTTCCTATTTCCATTATTCTTGTTAATTTAATCATTTCTTTATGTTCGCATTTCATTACATATTTAGTTTTCATTATTTATAACATGAGTGAGTAGATTTCTATTTTCTAGGGAACAAGGGGAGCCATGCATAAGTAATCATATAACATGTTAGATTAGTATGTTTTAATATTGCATAATTGTTTCTACACTTGCTTGCTTTGTATTGTTAATCTTAGTTTATTGATCACATTCTAGGATTAAATTTGTTAATACATTCTATAAGTCGAGAGGCACGGATATGTATTAGACTAAGCATGTTGTAGTAGAACGACCTAGTTCGGCGAGAGCGTCTAGGACCCGGTCTAAGGCTTGACACTAATATCGAGAGGTGGGTGTCTCTAGGCCTAGGCATTTATCTATATTAGCACTACTAATTTAATATGAATTGTTTTATTATGCATGTGTGACCCGAAACCCCTAAACTACCTTTAAATTATATTTGTTAATAATATTTCATTTACAATTGCTTATTTTATTTGCTTAATTGTTGTTATTTACCTTGCATTTCTCAACCAAACAAAAAGATAACTTGTTTCCGATAAATTCATAACAACTTATAAAACTACCGTTTCTCTGTGGATTCGACCCCTACGTACTACATTTATTTATGCCACGTCTAGGGATTTATCTTTGCATAGGTGTTGTGGCCGCCTATCATCCTCATTATTTGATATTATTTTAAAAATGTTATATTTTCTTTTTGATTTTGAGTAAGAATTTTAAACAATGTTTCCTTGATATTTTAGTTTGCTTGAATGTTTACTTCATATGTTACCAGTTTTGTTGAATATGTTATCATTTAGTGATCTCGTTTATTGATATATATTGATATGTTACCATTTTATTGGTTATGTTACCATTTTTGGATATTAAATCGGAACAATGTAGTAATATGTTACTAGTTTTGTTGGATATGTTATCATTTAATGATATCAGTTATTGATATATATTGAGATTGTATCATTTTGTTGGTTATGTAACCAATTTTGTTGGATATGAAATTTATTTTTATGTTTCAATTTGTACGTAGTTGATTTATGTTTGTTATATGTTATCAAATTTGTTTGATATGTTATTAGTTTTGTTTGATATGTTATTAGTTTTGTCTAAAGTTTAGCAAGAAGTGCACTTGAGCAGTAGTAAAGAGAGGTGCAACAAGTAAAAGGTGATTGTGACAAGGGCATTAGTAAAGGAAGGTGGAGCAAGACTGGGTGATAGAGCGTCGAAATGTTCATATTACGTAGTTTGATTTTGTGGCATGATGAATAATGTTTTTCTTTTATGTATGTGCTTGGTAATATTGACATGATTGGGCACCATTTTGTGTCGATCATGTCGTTGAACACTAGCTTTGGCAAGTCAGTGACTTAATATGGGTCTTCTTTACCAATATGTTTGTGTATAATAATATTACTATCTAAATTAGAATTTGTAACCCTTTTACAAAATGTATTACAATTAGTCAGAGTATGTAACCATTTTACGATATATGTTTTAATTAGATTTCATTAAATGGTAACATATAAGAATACAAACGGTAACATGGGCATTTCTATACAAAATGTTACTAACTTAGTCAGAATATGTAACCATTTTACAATATTTTTTATTTGATTGGAAAGATTTTTAAAATAATGACTTATATGAATATAAATTGTGACATGAGAGTATGTGTTTAAAATGATACCATCTTAGTCAGAAGATGTAACAATTTTACAAAATGTAACAATATTAGTCAGAATGTTAACAAATTAGTAAGGGAATGTAATTATTGTACAATATGTTTGATTAAAATTGAAAAAAATCATAAATTGATAAGTACTTTATTTATGTGATTTTACCCCCTATGTTAGCTTGATTTTACATGTTAAATTGCATTTATCAAAGTGTTTTTAAGCTAA
>VHZZ01000167.1:276137-289074 GCA_009801015.1 Silene noctiflora
TGAAACCATATATAAGCTTGAAACATCATAAAGCATGAAACTTTACCAACTTAAACATCCTAATGCTACAAACACACATGTATAAACATAGAAATTATGTAAAGTCGAGTAACTCTTCACCGTTACCTCGAGAGCATCTTCACTCCTCGTAAGAATCCTCAATAAGATAGGTAACCGCTTCCGGGTCGTCGAGGTTCTCACATAAACAACTAAAGAAACGGTTTTAGTTAGGAATTTCGGAGCTAGTAGGGACGGGACAGATTTTGAACGTCTTCAAGACGAGATTTTTATTACTTAGATAGATGAGGGACGATAAGAGGAGAATAACGGCGCAAACGGCACTCGAAACAGATTAGAAATGAAGAAGTTATTGGGATTTTTGTGAAGAATTGTAAGACGAGTAACAATGGTGTATGGGGTTTATGTTTGCTGAAAAATGAATGAGAAAGATGAAGAAGTAAGGGTTTTTGAGGGAGTTTAGAGGAAATTAGGCCCAACAAGTGACTTAGGCCCATACATGCTCAATTTGAGTCGGTTTTAGCTTAAATTACGCCTCAATGCTACTATGCATTCGAGACGGACCATAATATTACTAATATTAATATTATACCATAAATGTTATATTTTATAAAAATAAGCTTTAAAATCATAATTAGTCTAATTAATCATCAAAATAGCTTAAAATATGAGATTGGTAAATTACGGGTGTTACAATAACAAATATCCAAAACATTATAGTAAACTCAGCGGAAGACTATCTATCAAACTAAGTGACGACTCGATCTCGCTGAGCCCCGCGAGCTATCCCAAAGCATACCTGCTAATCAACTGCTCACCATCCCCGAATGGAACACCACGGTTTTGAAAACGTAAAACGGGGTCAGTTACTGAATAATTAGATAAGATAATAGCAACACAACATCACATTTCTCAAAACTCCACAACTCCCCAATCACCTGACTACACAACACGTGTATAGCCCTGCCAGATTACCCATCGCAATAGATTATCCACTCCGCCAGTGGGGACCGCAACCTTACCACCTAAGCCACGGTCAACACCATAAAGCGAATAACCCAATTATCATTAATGTGCACATCCCCCTTGTGATGGGAACTACAAGAGGCGAACAAGAGCGTGAAGCCATTCCCGAAAATGACTCCACTCAGCCGAGGGTGCACCTCGCGAACCATATACAAACAACAACAACAACAACAACAACCACCACAAAACTTATAAACATGCCAATACTAAGAAATACAATCATAATCACAATCATACTCATATCCCTACATCATCTTAACCAATTAAACATTAACCGAGTAGGGGAACCCTACATGAGACGGAACCACACACTAGCGCAAGAAGGTCAAAATTCCTCTTCTACGAAATCACCTCCTATACAACAAACATTCAATTACCATCTATGCCACAAATAAACTCCCAAAAACCCCTAATCTACCCAATTAGGTTTTAAGAAAAACTAATGAATTGACATAAAAATAACATAGGAAACTTACCCACAAGATGACGGACACAACGGTATGAAAAACCCAAAAAAGTAAGAACACAAGCCCTTGATTTGATTAGTAAATAGAGAGTAGTATATCTACGTTCTTTGGGTTTTTTGTGAAAGGTTTATAAAATAAAGGTAAATGAAAAGAAACTGTCGTTGTTATATAAAAGCCTCCGCTTTTCTTTAAAATCACATCGGACGAAAACCCATATAAACACAGGCACTCGATCGAGTACCGCCTACTCGATCCAGTTGCCCCAACTCGGTCAAGTATATAAGGAACAACAAGTACTCCAGACTCTTGTTATAACTTACTCGATAGAGTACCCAAAGACCAAATACTTAAGGTATTACATGAAGTTCACTCCATACCAGCACAAAAGGCGCACCAAACGCCTCCAACATAACTCACCAAGACAATACGACGCCACAAAAAAAGAAAGAATTCCCACAACACATGAAAATAACACCACTACATCTCACTAAGGTGAACAAAGTGATTTCACAAGGACAAAATAAATCAAACTTAACTCACACTTAGAAAAAATAAAATCAATTGAAATTGTAATTTGCACACTCTACCCCCTACAAACAAGGTTACTACCCCGTAACCGAACTCATACCTGATGAAAGAGATACGGATAATGCTCCTTCAAGGCCTCTCCGTCTTCCCATTTTACTTCCTCAAACATATCGTTGGACCAAAGTACCTTTACCAGGACCGACTCTACATGCCTTGTCTTTCTCACTTTACGGCCCAAGATCTCCTTAAGAGTCTCCACATAACTCAAAGCACCATCCAACTTAATTGTGTCCGCTTGAAGCACGTGAGTTGGATCACTCACATAATTTCTTAATTGGGACACATGGAACACATTATTGACACGGTCAAGTGCCGATGAAACTGCCAAACGGTAAGCTACTTCCCCGACTCTAACCAGGATTTCATAAGGACCAATAAAATTTTGACTCAACTCGCCCCGCTTTCCAAACCTTATCACTCCACACATAGGTGATACCTTTAACAAAACTTTATCACCCCTAGCTCAATATCCCAATGATGTAAATCGCATAACACTTTTGCCGATATTGTGCCGTTTTCATTCTTTGCCGAATGACAGGCACTTGGCCAACTATGTCTTGAATCATTTGTAGTCCTAGTCCCAACTCACCGGACTCCGACATCACCTTACATATAAATCTTCAAATGGCGTCATTCCAATGCTCGCGTGATAACTATTATTGTAGGAAAACTCAAATAAATCTAACCAATCCTCCCAAGTACCTCCAAACTCCATGACATAAGCTATCAACATATCCTCCAAAGATTAGATGGTTCTCTCCGTTTTTCCATTCGCCACAGGATGAAACGCGGTGCTCATGTTCAACGTGGTCTCCAACAAATCTTATAACTCTTGCCAACATCTTGATATAAACCTCGCATCCCTATCGGACACAATGTCCTTAGGCACTCCATGCAACTTCATCACATGCTTCCTATAAGCATTGACCAACTCCACCTTTCTCCAAGTGTCCTTCATTGGTACAAAATGAGCCGATTTAGTGAGCCGATCTACAATCACCCATATCATGTTGTTACCCTTTAGAGTTCTCGGCAATCCCACAATAAAGTCCATTGATATTGATTCCCATTTCCACTCCGGTACTTTCAAAGATTGCAACTTACCTTGTGGCCTCCTATGTTCTCCCATTACCCTTTGACATGTTAAACATCTAGGTACAAACTACGCTACCTCCTTCTTCATACCCGGCCACAAAAACGTCTTCTTTAGATCTTCATACAACTTGCCACCACCTAGTTGCACCGATTATCGTGTACAATGGGCCTCTACCGTAATCTTCTACTTGAGTTCATCAACATTTGGAACAAACCATCGACCCTCAAATTTAAGGCTACCATCCGAATGCAATGCAATTCTCGAAGTTTCATTCATCCCCAAAGCTTCTTTCCACTCCTGAATCCTAGGGTCATCCAACTGCTTCCCCCTTATTTTATCATATAACTCGGGTTCCAAGGTCAAATCCCTTATAGAATCCCCCTTTCGGATCACATGAATACTCATGTTCCCCACTTATTCCTTCAACCTCATCATTGACAAAGCGGTACACAATGACTGCACCGATCTCTTGCTTAAGGCATCGACTACAACATTTTCTTTTCCCTCATGGTAAACGATCTCCAAGTCATAATCCCTTATTCGCTTGATCCACCTTCTTTGTCTCATATTTAATTCTTTTTTAGTATAGATATACTTCAAACTTTTATGATCAGAAAACACCTTAAAGGTCACTCCATAGAGATAAAGCCTTCAAATCTTTAAGTCAAACACCACGGCGCCCAACTCCAAGTCGTTAGTCGGATAGTTCTCCTCATAATGTTTCAGTTGTCGCGAAGCATATGCAATAACCTTTCCATTATACATAAGTACACACCCTAACCCATTAGTAGATGTATCAGTGTATACTTGCAGACATGCCACCCCCGCACCGACCTAAGAACATGAGGGGGTCTAAAAAGCCACGTTTGGGGGCATATGTGCTTTGACCGGATCACATTAGAACGGTCGGTTTTGTCTCGATGAAAGTCTCGAAAAGTGTGAAAGATGTTCGGAGTCGCCACCAAGCAATTGTGGACTGCTTAAACATTGTTCGAGATCCACTTTATACCTTGGTCAAACAAAGCATGAAGCGGTGCTTGACATAGCTACTAAAGATAAGGACTCGTCCCCTTTTAAAATTATATACCTAGAATGACTCTAGTTGTCATGGATAAGGCCATCCACTATCCAAAGGTTCTGAGTAAGGGGTGAGAGTACGCATTGAGAAGCTCTTTAATCAAACACTCAATCTCGCCCCCTCTAGCGGTCTCTACTGATCTATTGAGGTTGCTAAGTGTAAGAGTTATAAAATGGGTTAAATGCATGAATGCACATCTATTAATTTAACCTAACATGTGATGTAACAACCCGGATTATAATATAAAAGGAATAACCCTATATAAATGATTAATTAGAGTGTAAAGATGATCATAAGGTGAAGGTGGCGGAAACACATGACTAATCTGGATCAATACTAAATCCTAAACCAAAACTAATACATTATTCAAGGGTTCTCAAACAAAATCAAACTCTTAAAAAAAATTATTTAGCTCGCTTTGCACATTCTCTAGGGAAGCATCAACCAGTAAACCACAATCTGAACAACCTGAGAATAAGGGGCGATAATCAGTCGAGATTAACTAGATATTCTCCCAGTCATGTTTACAACAGTTGAATATAACCAACATTAAATAACAATTGAGCTGAAAAAGCAGTAAACATGTGAGACCATCTATACTCATGAAAACCCGATACAAACTTACCATCATTCGAAGACATACTATGACGATCATGTTAAGATATAAATTACACAACATGACATGCAAACAAACTTACCATACCATGATGTTCTCAACACTACACGAATGAAACCATGAGATCCTAGACCATATGCGACCACTAGACCATGGACACTTACAAACCAAAGTAGCACACGATCCATAGTAACATAAAACACAATGCTAGTAACAAAGCATAGCGAATAAAGCGAATGCCCGTTAGAGCGTATCGTCAGTGCCTCTAAGTTGTTAGAGCGTATCATCAATTTTTCTGACTGACGGAGCGTATCACAACTGCCTCCGTCAGTGTCGAGCGTATCACTATTGCCTCCACGGTATTATGTATAGTGTATCACCACTGACTATATTCCCAAGACTCGGCCAGACCCTTGATGTAATAACTATTCACCGAATAATACTCGGGACCTAAAGAGTATAACTGACGACTTTGGCCACCCACGAACATAGACCTAACAAATTCCAAACTGGGTGGCATTAGTTCTTTCCGATAGTATATAACTGGTATTACCGTGATCTATTCAATCTAGCCAACAAACAAAGTATAGTATAACCAACTATACCGGTACAGTATAACTGACTAAATCAACCATGCGTGACCAATATCACGACTTAAATCATAGAATAGTATAACTGACTATCCTACTTATCATACAAGAGAGTTACCAAAGACATATGCAAACCCAATGTTATAGGAAAAATTTTCCATGGTCAAATTACTAATAGCATTCCCCTTTCGGATCACATGAATACTCATTTTCCCCACTTCTTCCTTCAACCTCATCATTGACAAAGCGATACATAATGACTGCACCGATTTCGTACTTAAGGCATCCGCTACAACAATTGTTTTCCCCACATGGTAAACGATCTCCATGTGATAATCCCCTATTAGCTCAATCCACCATCTTTGCCTCATATTCAATTCTTTTTTAGTATAGATATCCTACAAACTTTTAAGATCATAAAAGACCTTAAAGGTCGCTCCATATAGATAATGCCTCCAAATCATGAAGGCAAACACCATGGCGCCCAACTCCAACTCATGAGTCGGATAGTTCTCATAAGGTTTCAGTTTTCGTGAAGCATTTACAATAACCTTGGCATTCTTCATAAGTACACACCTTAAATCATTCGTAGATGTATCAGTTTATACTTGTCAACATGTCACCCGCGTGCCGACCTCTGGACATGCGACGGTCTAAAAAGCCACGTCTGAGGGGCGTAGGTGCTTTGACCAGATCACTTCAGATCGATCGGTTTCGTCTGGCTAAAAAGTCTCGAAACGAGTGAAAGATGTTCGGAGTCGCCACCAAGAAATTGTTGAGTGCTTGAACACCGTTCGAGATCCAATTTATACCTTGGTCAAACAAAGCATTAAGCGATGCTCAACATAGATATAAAAGATAAGGACTCGTCCCCTTTTAATATTTTATTTCTAGAATGACTCTTTTTGCCATGGATAAGGCCATCCACTATCCAAAGGTTCTGAGTAAGGGGAGAGGGTATGCATTGGGAGGCTCTTTAATCGAACACCAATCCCGCCCACACTAGCGACCTCTAATGAACGATTGTCGTTGCTAAGTGCAAGAGTTAAAAAAAGGGTTAAATGCATTAATGTGAATCCATTAGTTTAACATAACATGTGATGTAACAACAAGGATTATAAAATAAAAGGAACAAACCAATATAAATGATTAATCAGAGTGTAATAATGATAATAAAGTCAAGGTGGCGGAAACACCTGACTAATCCCTATCGATACTAAATCCAAAACCAAAACTAATACATTATTCAAGGGTTCCCAAACAAAATAAAGCTCCTAAAAAATTATTTAACCCACTTCGCANTACATTATTCAAGGGTTCCCAAACAAAATAAAGCTCCTAAAAAATTATTTAACCCACTTCGCAAATTCCCCACGCAAGCATCAACCAGTCAGCCACAACCTGAACAACCTGAGAATGGGGGACGACAACTAGTCGGGAGAAACTAGATGCTCTCCCAATCATGTTTACAACAATTGAATATAACCAACATTCAATAACAATTGAGATGCAAAACTAGTAAACCTGTGAGACCATCTATACCCATGAATATCCGATACAAAATTACTATCAGTCGAAGACATACTAGGATGATCATGTTAAGATATAAACACAACATGACATGCAAGCAAACTTACCATACCATGATATTCTCAACACTAAACGACTGAAACCATATGATCCTGGACCATATGCGACCACTAGACCATGGACACTTACAAACCCATGTAGCACACGATCTATAGTAACATAAGGCACAATGCAAGAAACAAAGGATAGCGAATAGAGCGAACGCCTGTTAGAGCGTATCACCACTGCCTCTATCTTGTCTGAGCGTATCACCATTTCCTCAGACTAACAGAACGTATTAACGCTGCCTCCATTGGTGTGGAGCGTATTACCACTACCTCCATGGTATTATGTATAGCGTATCACCACTGCCTATGTGCCTAAGACTTGGCTAGAACCCTCGATACAATAATTGTACACTAAACGACACTCAGGACCCAGAGCGTATAACTGACGACTATGGCCACCCCAAACATAGACCAAAGAAAATCCCAAACAGGGTGGTTTTAGTTCATTCCGATAAAATATAACTGATACTACCGTCAACTATTCAGACTCGCCAACAAACAAAGTATAGTATAACCGACGATACCGGTATAATATAAATGACTACACCAACCATGCGTGACCAACATCACAACTCTAATCATAGAATAGTATAACTGACTATCCTACTTTTCATACAAGAAAGTAACCTAAGACATATGCAAACACAATGTTATACCATAACTGAATACATCACAACATATGAAGCAGGTATTAACGACCATGGTTATAGTAACCTTAATCATAACATAAACTCTGGATGTGGGTTACACTAACCATTAATATAACTCTAGCTTGTAACTTGGGATATACTAACCTTAAACATAACCATGACACAAAACTCAAGGTTACATTAGCTCCAACCATAACTTGAGTCATAACTCAAGTTACGTTAGTTTCAGCCACAAACTTAGTGTGTAACTTAAGGTTACATTAATTTCACCCATAACCTTGACTCATATTTAAAGGTTATACAAGCTTGAACCATAACCTTGAGTCATATTTCAAGGTCATAACAGCTTCACTATAACCCTCGACCTTCTCTTGGTCGTGAGTTAAGCCGCTATACCAGATTCACCATAACTATGAGCCCTTTCTTGGCCGTGAGTCAAGCCGCCACTAGGGTTTCACTCGTGAACCCTAGTTACGTACCACGATGCCAAAGTAACGCATTGATAGCATACTAAACGCAATTAAGACGTTAAATCATATCTAAGCCTACGACACATAATATCCACGACAATAAATCATCAAACATGACCCTAATCATACAAAACAATCATTAAATCATATTGATCATATCAATTGGCATAAACACAATTAAAATAGAAACGCCTAATTACCTTTTTAGCGAACAAATCTAGAGATCGTCGTCAATGACGTAGAGTTCTTCTCCTGGAGCAACTTCTACGCCTTTATGAAGTATCACACGTGCCAAAGAAGAGAACGAATCTAATTAATACAAAAACGATATATAACTATTAAACAAACGCCTAAAAACACGAGAGTTACAAAGAAGATTGATACATCCAAGGAGTAGGATCGATCTAGGCTCGAAAACTGACGAAGAGAGGGGAAGCAACGGGCGGCAAATATCCCGAGAGGAGGGAGGAACTACCCGGTACCAAGGAAGGAAGAGAGGAGGAACTAGGTTTAGGGTTTTTGTGAAAATATGTGAAAAAGAAAGCAATGATTTAGTTTCACCCTTATTTATAGAAGTGGGTAACAAGGTTCAAGAGCTAATTGAGACCATTAAGCCATACTACACGCCTATTTAGTAGAACAAGGATGGATTTGACCCAATTAAAAGCTGGCTAATCAAAACTGATAAACGAAATATATTTTTCGAAAAAATAAAATAGAATTAAATTAAATAAATGAATTTACGGAAATTCGGGGTGTTACAATCATACCCCTAAAACGAATTTTCGACCTCGAAACTTGATAAGAGAACTCCCTAACTCGAAAAGATGCGGATGTTTCTCCCTCATCGACGCTTCGGTTTCCCAAATCTCATGCTCGAATTGACTCCTCCACAGAACGCGAACCAAAGGCACAACCTTATTCCTTAATATCTTCTCCTGATGCTCCAAAATAGGAATAGGTTACTCCTCATTCATTAAGTTAAGCTCAACATCAATGACATCGTCTTGTAAAACATGGCAAAGATCTCTGCGATAACGACGCAACTGGGATACATAGAACACCTCGTGAACCTTCGAAAAATTCAGAGGTAAAGCCAACCTATATGCTACCTCATAAACTCTCTCGAGCACTTCAAAGGACCAATGTACTTAGGACTAAGCTTGCCCTTGATCCCAAATCTCTTGACACCTCTCATCGACGAAACCTTAAGGAAGACATTATCGCCAACCTCAAACTCAATCGGCCTACATCAAAATCTGCATACGTCTTCTGTCTATCCTGGGCTGCCTTGAGCTTCTCACTATAACACCCCCATTTATCAAAGAGCCTTAACTAGGCCTTCCTGAATAAATGAGAATGTTACCATCTCGAAAGGACCGAGGTAGTGAATAACAAAGTAAACAAACCAAAGTACTTTATATAAAACTGATTAAATTTAAAGTTTTAACATTACAATTACTACGCAAAGGAAAATAAACTGAACAATAACATAAAGTGATTGACCAACTAAGTGATCTAGACAGCAACTATGGTCCAACTTCTCATGCCTTGCATCCCGTAAGCTCCCAAGTCCTCTAACTCAAANCTAACTCAAATACCTGTCAATCAAAACTGCTCCCTAATATTTGGTTCATCACAAGTGTTCATTAATACACGGTCAACCACGAGGTTGAGTAGAATAACTATCAACAAATAAATACAAGTATAAAACAACATTCACGATAAGATATGCAAAGCCAATACAACCAAACTCATCTTCCGAAACATCCATTCATCCCGCCAATCCCTGGCCTGGGGTATTCATCATCCCAATAAAATATTGAGGTATACATCAGCTCAACAAAGTTGAGGTATCCATCATCCCAGAATAACTGAGGTATCCATCGTCATAATACAATATTGAGGTATCCATCGTCCCAACAAAGTTGAGGTATTCATCGTCCCAGTATAACCTGAGGTATCCAACAATAGTAACAATATTCACTTAATAATCCAACAATATACATTCCAACAAAATATAATCCACATCCAATAATTCATCCAACGACAATTATCAACACAATTCCACATTTACGCTTACCAATTAAATAATAAGACAAGTTGAGTAGTTATCCTACCTTTTCCGCAAATATTCCAATAAAGCAATCCGAGCAGTCACGTAATATTATACTTCAATAAACCGTCACCTAATACAAACATAATCATCACATAATTACTAACTACGATTATTATATCTTATTACTAACTAATTATTATAACCCATTATTATTAATAACCCATTATTATTAATTATTACATTTATTAATTATGACTAGATTCGTCCCGTATACGATTATATAAATATATATATTATTATTTATAACATTACGATATACAAAACCCGAGTCAATTATGAAATATTAAATAATTATTATTCCGACTCAATTAAACAAACCCGAGTGAAATACTAATTACTTTAAACAATTAATCAAATAACTAATACACGAATTACGTAAACTAATTATAATAAAACCCGTCTCAAAACAAAACCCGACCGACGACACATTAGTAATTTAATATTACGTACAAATCACGTATCCCTTGCTACACTACCCATGTCAAAACCCATAACAATCAAACCTTCTTGAAAACCCGTCACCAACACTGGAAACACGGTTTTCAACCACCAGCAGCCTCCACCAGCAGCTCTCCATAACACTCCTAACCACGACACTGAAGACCCAGTCATGACCATCCCTGAACCATTCCCCATACACGACATAGCCAACCACCACTACTCCCCTTTATTTTTTCGATAATTCGGCAACCACTGCGCAAAGCTCCTCCTATACCACCCTGACACCACCGAAGTCATCCCCTCGCCACCATGATCACAACCGTACCCAGCATCACACCTAACTCCCTCGACAAACACCATACGCACACTCCCTGTTTTCGCGTGTTTACGGCCACCGGTGCACTTACCACCACCTCCGGCCACCACTTCAACACCCGCAGGTGGGCCTGACTCCCAGGAGCACGAGCCTATCTTCCGTTATTCCTAACTCCCATTGTACACCTTTTATCGTTCGTCTTAAACTCCGACATCACATACGGTTTCTCGGCCATACACCGTGCTGACACCAGTCAACGACGACCCCAGGGTGGTCACGACAACCTAGGCTAGGTCATGGTCAACTACGTTCATAGGGTGACACATTATTATAGAGTATATGACTAGAACGAATTAAAACGATTGTGACGCTCTTACCTTGTACACGAATAACGAGATGGAACGATTGCTAGGTCGGTCTAGAATTCCTCTTTCTCGCAAATTCTAGAATTTTGAGGCACTAGGTTAGGGTGCATTCTTTTTATATGCTAGGTTAAGACGATATTATTTTATTATTATACTCGTCCCAGTTTATTGTATCGTATAATTAAATCCCGACTTATAAGAATCCATACAAAATAAGTACACACGGCCTAAAGCCCAATGCCATTAAGTCCAATTCCCGTCTTACTTATTTATTTTTATTATTTAATTATCCTCTGAATTGTAATTATCGATTATTACTATTTTTATGATTTATTATTATTTAACTTTAATTATATACGAAACGTAAACTATTCATATAACTTATATTAAAATACGGGGTATTACAGTCTTCCCCCCATAAAATGAACTTCGTCCCGAAGTTCACCGACACATCCTTACAACTGAGCAAAATTTTCAACATACGTAACATATATTAACACCCAACGCCATACGACTCACTCAATTACTCGACTGATATCATACATGCCAAAGGAAATGTTGTAAATACCAACTCTTATTATAAATACAATTATTATCTAATCGTATAACATATAGAGGCACATAAAACACACAAAACACGCATAGGCAGAGCCATATAAATCCTAAAACTTTAGTAGTATCACATTCTACTCTCCTAAAAACAAACTTCGTCCCAAAGTTTCTTAAGGAATACTTGTTAATTATTGTAAATATCTTAAATAAGCAATAAAATAAAAATTTGCATATCTAGTATCTAGTTATCCTTCCTCTCTTTTCCTTGCACAATTGTGGCTTCTCCAGTTGACTTCCCTCCATTACTTTGGTCCCTTCGATTATTCTGTCTATTGTTGTAGCTTCGTTGGTTACTCCACTGTCCCGAATTCCTATTGCTCCTAATACTTGCTACTGGGGTTGGGTAGTTCCCTTGATTTCCAAATTCATAACCTCTACTACCATTTCCATCCCTACCACCTTGGTTTCCCATCAATACCCTACACGTCGCAGCCTTGNCCTTGATTTCCAAATTCATAACCTCTACTACCATTTCCATCCCTACCACCTTGGTTTCCCATCAATACCCTACACGTCGCAGCCTTGTGACCTAATTTTCCAAATACGAAACACCTACTTTCACCTGTCATACTAAGAGTAGATTGACCTCCTTCACTATTGTATTCTCCCCTAAACAATGCTCCGCCCGAAGTATAGGACCCGAATTGATTTGTATTCGGACTTTTGTTTCCCACTGTGCCCTCACTTGTTGCCACTACCTTCCTTTTCTCACTTTTCTCCTTCTTTTCCTCTTTTAACATATCAACAGTCCTCTCTACATGTCCAGCTCTTTGATACACCTCCTCCACAGTACTTGGCTCACTAGCTGAAAGTCTCTTCTTGATATTAGTCGTCAACCCCTTCTCAAA
>VHZZ01000168.1:143719-155862 GCA_009801015.1 Silene noctiflora
AAGGTTGAAGGAAAAGTTTGTGTAAAAATGGTGGTTTTGAAGGAAATGTTATGCTGATGAAAATGAGAGGTTGAAGGAGGGTTTTATGAATAAAGTTGGTGGAAGGGAGGCGTATATGGGGCTTAAGTGATTCTAGGCCCAAATCGACTTATTGAGTTAGAATTCACTTATTTGACGTCTAAATGCTACTACACATTTAAGACGGACTTAAATAGTAATAATATAAATAATATACTATAAGATTTTATATTTTACGAAAATAATATTTAAAAATAATATTTACTTAAATTAATTATTAAAAATAATTTAAAATACGAATTGGTTATTCTCGGGTGTTACAGGCAAAATTGGGAAATGAAGAATAGGCGAGGTGGATCAGTGCCCCGCCCGAGTTCCATCGTGCTTGCCCGTGCGTGGTAGGCTTTGAGTGTCCCCTGCCAAAGAACTTGCCCGAACTTGGTCTTTGCTCGCTCGAGTTCGTCTTGAGCTTGCCCCGGTTTTGGCTGGCTCGCCCGAGTTGTACATCTTGCACGACATCTTCCGTCAATGCTCCCTCAAAGCTCGTGGGGATCTCCCAAGCTCATGCGGAATTCCCTCCATTTGTCTTGTTCTCTTGTTACGAGTCTTTGGTTCTCATCGCCTTCATATGCTTTGTCATTACTACCGTCAATTTGGTTCCTAAATTTTCCGTTTATGCACGGTTTTCGCTCATTTTGCGTCGTTTCTTACTAATTGGCTAAAATCTCATATAATAATGAATAGGAAGTTAACGACGCCGAAATAACCCTAATGAGTGCAAATAAGCATACAAAATGAGGTTCTTAAGGGGTTAAAAATGCGCATTTTATGACCACATCACTTGGTCATACTGAATCTAATATGATGAATATCTTAATTTAAAAGGTAAATAACTAAACTTTAGTACAATTTAGAGAACATACAACAAAAAGGAATTGAGTTGAACTTTCAAGGAATAAAACCCAAAATTCAATTAAACAAGATCTCCCTTCCTCTCTCTAGTCTTGCTTAGAATATAAGTGATTTTGTGAGAAAATTTAGAATAAGAGCAAAAAGGATTGTAAGTCCGGTGTTTTGAGCTTTATATAGTGTTTGGGTATGTTAGAACGAGTTTAGAAGAGTATTAAATAAGAATATAATAATATTTCCAATTTACTGAATAAAGAACAAGTCCCTATGATCTTATTCTCTACTCCTATTCTACGTGCAATACTCAAATAGGGCCACCATCATTCCCTCGGAACAATGATCGTTCCCTTAGAACAAAGATCGTTCCGACCAGTAAATCTTCTAGAAATTCTTTAAAATCATCCAATTACGGATCCAAGCCAATCCAAAACCGCTCTAGACTAGCTTCCGGTAGTCCATTCCATGCAAAAGCTCTAACACATCCCCGTATGTCATAATGTAGCTAGAACGTGCACTAAAAACGACAATTCCTGCAAAATGATAAACAACATACCCAAAGTAGAAAAGTAGGGAAAACGTAGCTAAATAGCTAACAAAAGCTCATTAAATAGCATGAATAGTAAAGGGAAAGCACGCAAAATGAAAGTAGAAAATTGACACATCACCAAAACCCCTTCTTTGTGTAATTTATTCTAGTTTTCATGTTTAAGCATAGTATGATTCTCTAGTCTGTTCCTCTTGTGATTAGTGTTTATGTTGAATCAATTTATTTAAGGATTGAACATCCTTTCATTTTATATGTTCGACTAGTGTAAATCCTAACTAAATTAGTTAATCTATCTAAGATTATATTGATTGAAGAAAATATGTTATTTTGTAAATTTGTTTTAAAGTTCACATCTTTATGAGCAGGAATATGTATGTATCTCTAAACTAGCATTGTTTCGTCTATTTTGTGATTTATTTTAACCTTACTCACTTGGTTGTGTTTCATTTTTCTTGTTTGATCCTCATTTGTGGGTTATCATTTGTTAGTTCATCATAAGAAGGATACTCATGTATGGTTTAGTGTTATGTATCATTGTAGATACCTCATTTCTACACCTCCCGCCAACCACCCAGTGATTATTAGGCTGCATGTTTAGCATACGTTGCAATTTTTATGACAATTCGTAAATTCGTCGACAAGTGATAGCTCAAACACTCATATCAACCCCTTGGTCGTCATCTACGTGTTGATACAGTTGTTTTTTAACAGTAATTAGATTTCATTTGGATTCCGGGTCAAAAATAGTCTTCATTTTCTAAAACCGTTTCAGTCCGAGTCGGTATATTCTGGAATTCCATAGCTGATGTAGTCATAAAAAGTGCACTTTTAACCCCTTAACGAACTCCATTTCGCATGTTTATTTACACTTATTAGGATCATTTTGGCGTCTTTAGCTTCCTATTTTTTATTATATGAGATTTTAACCCTTTTGTAGTAAAGGAAGCAAAATGAGAGGAAATCGTGCATAAATGGAGCATTTAGGAGCTTAATTGACGGTACTAATGACGAAGCATGAAGAGGAGGCCAGAATGTCGACCCGAGGACATTAGGAACGAGTTTTAGAAACAATTTGTGGATCCCCCTTTGGCCACAAGTCACTGTCAAAGAGATATGGAGCCATTAGAAGCAAAGAAAGAGGAACTGATACTTAACTTGCTCGAGATAATACAACTCGCTCGAGTAGAGACCACAATGGAGCAACTCGCTCGAGTTTATTATAACCCGCTCGATTTGGAGCCCAAAATTAGCCTTATGTTTCCTAGCTCGCACGAGTCCCCCTGCAGCTAGAGGGAGGCACTGATCCACCTCGCATATTTTGCATTTTCCTATTTTAACTTTCCAAAACCTAATTTTGTACCTACTATATATACTTCATTTGTAATAATTTGGAGAGGATGCCTTTTTTTATTAGGTTAAGTCCATAGATTAGAAAACGCTCTTAGACTAGGTGTACACTAGTCTTTCTTCTTTCCACAAAGCACATTAATCTTTCAATAATGATTCTCTCAGTTTACATCTTCAATAATTTACATTTGGATCTCTTGGGTATTTATTTGAAGAATAAGTGACAAGTCTCCATTTTTATACAAGGATCCCTCTTTATTTATGTTCATCTATGTACGCGGTCCACCCGCACACCGGCTCGCGGTCGTACGACGGTCGAAAACCACGCTCGGCGGCGTAGGTGGAAAATGCTATCGGCCGAATCTCTTTATAGCGTTCGGTTTCATATCGGTGATGGTCTCGAAACGATGCTAGAGATGTTCGGAGTTGTCACCAAGCAATTATGGACGCGTGGAAACTGTTCGAATCCACTTTATACCTCGGTCAACTGAAGCAAAACGTGGTGCTTGACATAGGTACTAAAGATAAGGACTCGTCCCTCGTTTAGCGTCCTATCACTAGAATGTCTCTCGTACGCCCTGGATAAGGCCATCCACTATCCAAAGGTTCTGAGTAAGAGGTGAGAGTATGTATAGGGAAGCTTTTTAATCGAACACCCAATCCCGCCCGTGATAGCGACCTTTACTGATAGAGATTGGTTGGTTAAGTGCAAAATTTGACAAAACGGGTTTAATTCATGAATGCGCATCGACAAGTTTAAACCTACCATGTAAGATTTGCTATGTTGGTTGTTTATCCAAATATCAAGTAGTTGATGTCGAGTTGGATTTTAATGTTGATTTGCATGTAAGAGCGGAAATTAAACATCCATTTACCGAGTTAGGTTTATGGTGCTTAACACGATCCATTTGTTTGAAAGACTGTTTAAAAATGTTGAAATGAAAAATATGAACTTGTTAGTCTAATCCATCATGTATTCGGGTTAACCATAATCGGGATTGTCCTAAACAAGTGCTGGAAATGAAACAGAAGCAGTGCCACACAACCCTTAAAGCGCGAGCCTCGGGGAGATGTAATAAGGTCTGTCCAAGTTTGAAAACCGGGGAAACAGAAAGGTCCTTGGGGAGTGAGACATATGGAGGTCCAAGGATCCCCTCATGGTTGCTTGAAAAGTTATGAAAACCATTATGAAAAGGGTGTTGAAACCCACTTTTGTTGAAAAATTCGTTAAGACCGCGTTTATTGAATAGGTCGTTAAGACCGCTTTTGTTGAAAAGGTCTTTAAGACCGCTTTTGGGTTAAAGTGTAGAACATGACTCATAAAATTCATCATTATGTTGATGATACTCGTTGTCGTGTTTGAAAATAAAGATGAAGATGCATGATATGAACTAGTTATGTTAAGTTCATTGCTTTGTAATTAGTCGCAGTTTATCATCGTACTCGGGTTAAACCGACATGCTATGAGGAACCAAGGATGATTATGAATATGACTAAAATGCTTGCAAAAATGAAAGAAATAGGAGATTAAAATTTTCAAATCTCCGCTAATTTGTTATTAACAATCGATATCATCGTTACACGGGATAAAACTGTCATGGTCAAAACACTTTTGTCTTCTGACCAGAGGGGCCTAAAGAGGGACGAGGTACCTAGTTGTGACTAGGAGCTTCTACCTCAGGTCAAAACCCAGTTTTGGCTCAATCAATCCATGTTTTGGATCATGATATGCATGTTTTATCATGTTAAAAGTCATGAAAACAATAAGGAAAACATGAAATAAGAGGATTAATCACACCCTCGTACTTACATGCTCGATTTTTTGACGAGAATCGACAAAGTGTAAAACTTGTCACTTGGAAAGCTCAATCTAAAAACCGTTTTGTAAATATGAAGTGTTACTTTGCTTTAGTGTTGGTGTAGTTGGTCAAAGTGGTAAGTCAAGTGTTTTTAATGCACGATGATGGTACCAAACAATGTGTATGGCTCGTGTTTTCAATCGGTAGGTCACAATCACGTGTCGATTTTTTACTTTAGAAGTCGAGGTCTGGAATTTTAAAATAGAAAGAAGGGGCGGACTCTCGCGTTCTTGTGATTGGTGGTGCTTGAGGGGGTATTTATAGATAAATGTGTGGTGTTGTGCGTTTTCGGCGACGTGGCCCGACTAGCCACCCATTGAGGCGCATGTGTATTGGCAACACAAGGGGCTGTCTTTTCCCTTTCGCAAATTTAGAATTTGTGGTTTGTTCTACCCTAGGTTTTGTTGGGTATTTTTTGTAGTCACTCTTATTTCGCTGTGTACAATAAGATGTGGGTGATATTTGGAGTGGGTTTGTTGTGTTTGACTAGTGTTTGAATTTTGAGTCGGTTTTTGGTCCAGCGCCGGTTTTGACTCTAATTAGTGTCATTGCAACCCCGTCATCGTGCATAAAACATTCCGTGTATTTTTGAAATGTTAAAAATTGTTTTTCATCTTCGAAATGGTTTTGAGCTTTCCAACGCACTGTTATACAAACTGTCGATCAAACACATCGATTTTCGAAGCATGTTGTAGTTCGATAATCATCACGTATTTGATGGGGATTCCACAAATACTGGGTATCTACAGAGCCTCCACTTTGACTGTGGCTTGGACAGGGCGAAAGTCAAATTATAGGCCCGAGTTCAATCAAACATTACAACCTGAAGACCAAAGCGATGTCGAGGAGACTCAAAAGGATTTTTGCTGAGGACCTGCCGTCGAGAAGGGCGACTCGGGGATTCAAGTCAAGGACTTGACGTTTGGAATAGTTTTGAGTTTTTCGAATGCTAGTGCGTATCGTTTAAAGTTCGTAAGACTACGTATGAAGGCTCGTCAGCTAAGTGAAGGAGTCATACCTGAGGCATCTTCAAGATATGTCCCTGATTTGTTCTTGCACCTGTGTAGAAACTCTCCAGCCAGGTTGATGCTTCTTGTACCTAGAGACTCGCCAGTCAGGATGATGCTTCTTGTACGTAGAGACTCGCCAGCCAGGTTGATGTTGCTTGTACGTAGAGATTTGCCAACCAGGTTGATGTTGCTTGTGCGTAGAGACTCGCCAGCCAGGTTGATGTTGCTTGTGCGTGGAGACTCGCTAGCCAGGTTGATGTTTCTTGTGCGTAGAGAATCGCCACCAGGTTCATGTTGCTTATGCGTGAAGACTCGTCACCCAGGTTGATATTGCTTATGCGTAGAGATTTGCCAGCCATTGATGTTGTTTGTGCATAGAGATTCGCCAGCCATTGATGTTGCTTGTGCGTAGAGGCTTTCCAACAATGGATAGTCGAGTGATCGACTGCAGGAAACGACCTGAATCGTCAGGCTTATTTCAAGAGGTTGTTTGTCTATCCAACCCGTGGGGATGCGACGTTGGTTCCACCAAAGAACGAAGGTGCTGGATTACGCTTTGCTTGACGCCCGGTCGTTGTTGCTTATGTAGGTAGATTTGCAAGTTTGTTGAAGAATGTCTCCGGAGGGAGGTTTTCAGGGGTTCTGCTGGGGTATTTTGGTGTTCATAGGAGATGTTTGCAGTGCTCGGAAGAGGTAGACCTTTCTTCACTTGGGCCTGGCTCTTGAAGGCGACAACTTTTATTACCGCCATTCGCAATTTTGAATTTTGAGAAGAAAATAACGGTTTTTAATTCTGTCATTTGCAAATTTTGTGAGAATAGCGAGTTTGAATTTCGCCATTTTGCATTTCTGAAGAAATTAATTGTTTTTAATTCCGTCATTTGCAATTTTTTTGAGAATAGCGAGTTTGAATTCACTACTTGCATTTATGAAGCAAATAACAGTTTTTAATTATGTCATTTGCAAATTTTGTGAGAATAGCGAGTTGGAATTTTGCTATTTGCATTTTGTGATTGTGCGCTCGTGTGTTAATATTTTAGCGTGCGTTTTGGGCCAAAGCCCAAAACTTGCCAGAAAAGACAGGAGCACCCCAAAGAGGCGCGGGCCCTATGGCGATATAAGGGGCTCCCCCTATTTTCCATAAAACAAACACGATAGTCTCTTGCTCTTCATTCGCCATTTCTTCGACAAAAAAAATTAACAGAAGCTCTCAAAAATTGCCATTGTTGGTCTTGTTAGTTGCTTGGATTCGTGCCATTACTGTAACATCCCGATTATCCGGCCAAGATAATCGAAGCATTACTATCTCGGTTACCCGAGGTAGTGTTTCAAAACTCCAATAAAAGAACATTTTATTGATAATACAAGTTTAATGCATACAAATAACATAAACAATAAATACAACTCATCTACTACGACCTTTATCTCATGTATACTAACTCGACTCCAATCACGTAACGCGGTCCCAAATCCCGTACGTATCATATATAAACTAAAACCAACCTGCTCCCCATATGATCGTAAATATCATATGGATCAACACAGGCCACCCCGGAAATAGGTGAAATTTAACACATAGCCACAAACGGCCAGTTTCGATAATATAAACATATATGACACGATAATGAAATACGACTATACGACATGACAATGGAATGCATGAGGCACAATCTCCAACCACACCACACCGGTACCGAGAAACACCCAGACGTACCCACAACCCGGTGACGGCACCGCAACATCGCTCACCAAAACAGCCGGACCGCGGCCCGTAAAAAGGTACTCCGAACACACCAATTGTACCGGGCCCGAGAGCGACTCGGATCCCCTGCCAGACGACGTGACTCAACCTCACGTGTCTCTCCATAACTCAAGCCATTAATGTGTATATCCCTCTTGGAGTGGGAAGCTCCAAGAGGCGACCCGAGCATGAGATGGTCTCCCAACCGCCTCACGACTCCATAATAATCCCAACACCACCACCACCAATCTCCAACAAGGACATGAGACATAGGAATGCAATTATGAACACAATACCGAATACAACCCTTTATTCAACATATTATAAACATATCATGGTATAACCGTATATCCAAGAGTCTCAACTCTCAAATCAACCAAACCAATACCATATGATCTTGTAATTCCGACTCACATATGAACTCAAAATCAACCTAAATTATCATGTGGATGCAAGACTACTCATATCATATAATCTAGTGATAAATGCATACAAAACCCATATACAATACCGAAACCGAGTGGGATTAACCTACCTTTTAGCATTCTTCAACAAGCTACACGGATCCAACTCGATTTCGTCTCATAAAACCATCTCATCCTATAATAATCACATAATAGCTATCACAATACATCCTACACTACCATACTAAACGAAACTCCTTATTAATACTCACTAATTAACCATTAATCTAATTAAAATCACTAATTACCAAAATATACAAAAACCCCTAAACGTTAGGGTTACGAGAGATGTTAGATCTACTTACAATGGTGATTTTATGGTGAGTGAGGTGTAATAATCTTCAATCCAAGCTTAGACTCCAAAGAAACATGTTTTGGGAGGATTTTAAAGAGAAGGGGGAGTGTTTAGAGAGAAAGGGAGAGGATAAGAAATGAATTAGGGTTAGGGGAAAAATATCATTTATCGGGTGCTGCCAGTGCCACTCAATCGAGTGATTCGGTTCACTCAGCCGAGTGGACCTACTCGGTCGAGTGAGTCATGTACTCGGCCGATTCAAACCTACTCGATCAAGAAGACGCTCTACTCGGTCGAGTCTACCCTAATCGGTCCACTTCTAATCTTCGCTCGGTCTAGTATAAGCTCCACTTGGTCTAGTGTGGGGTCCTCGAAGTTCGCCTCACTCTTTGTTTTCCCAATCATTCCTAAATTCCGTAAGGATTCCTATTGTTGTCATCACTTTTTCTAACCACACATGTTTATCGTACTCATCCCAAAGTTCTTTGCTCAACTCTCATTGCTTCCTCACATATCGTACTTTCTCTTTCCTGAATTCTGAATTGTTACATCTACTCCCCCTAAAAGAGAACTTCGTCTCGAAGTTCGACTAACAAACCTCATAAGGTGTTCTCATATGCTCATTACCAAATTCCACAAATGGTCATGTTCCAGGTTTAACACTCTCTCTTACTTATTGCAAATTCATGATTAAATCTGATATAATCATAATTCTATCAATATGATACCACACTAAAAGGCCTCCCATAAAGGTGAAGTACAAGGTCAAACCCCCGGTTCCAATATCTAATCCCACAAATAACTCCCAACTCAGGTTGGTTATATGTATACGTATCTATCGCGGGGTATAACTCGATTATTATTATTATATAACTATATCACATCAAATCTCATATATTCGTATGCATGCACATCAATCACGAATATGTGGATTCCAATAAACGAACAAGCAATGCAAATTTTCTCGTTATACGACTCAACCATGTTCAAAATTCCCATTTCCGAACACCATGCCACGTATATACCGCTTCAAATAAAGCACATGATCAGACATGTGTTTCCACGTTCGTTCCCATCCATCAACCAACACTTCCGTTTATACGGGAGACACAACACCATCATGCAAATACCCACTACACGACACATTTGGTAACCGACAACTAACATGAATATCATTGTCATCTTGCTTTTGCAAAATAAAATCACGGCAATCAACGTGTACTACACCCAATTGTCACATCATTTTGGTCATCCAATCCTACATGTCAAATTAACTTTCACTTAACATTCATAAATAGTAAAAGGGCACGTGTTATGGTCAAAAGTAAACAATTCACGGGGTCTCATCCATATGGGTCAACATGTTCATTCGACACAAATTAACTAATATAACCCGTGAAATAAGGGTACACACCAGATATTTGGTCGAATATTAACAAAACAAGGGCCGCTGCAGGCCACTCGGTCGAGTGGGGTGGCCACTCGGTCGAGTGAACGAAGCACTCGGCTGAGTGTCACTGAAAGTACTGGATTGTTCCCAAAGTTGTCTTAAGCTTATCTATACCATTACACCAACATAATTCACTTTCAACGGTGACTAACACGCCGTCGATTAGACGGGTCTATAAAAATATCTCGGCCTTATGGTCACCATTACAACCTAATCAAAACAAATATCCAAGTTGTACGACCACCATAAACGTGATATTTCAAAATTCGCTTCACTACATCATCGTTCAAGTAAACACTACAACAAGACCACTATGCATAACATGGGTGTTTCACTGCAACTAGAAGAGAATTTCGCACGCGCATCTATGTTACTACACATAGGATTAAGGTCTCACACAACCACTTCCACACTTGTACATGTATACTTAAATTAACAATTATACCATATAATACAAATGATCAAATTCTTAAACAACATAATTGAACTCCCTCATTACATATTACACACTCTAAATCCCCAATCGTGAGGATGAACTCGGTAGTAATATATCCACAATATGTCCCACAAAATAACACTCCCGAAAAACGACCCCCGCCTAAAAACCGAATTTTAATTGTAACCTCGACACTTTATCTCAAAATAACCTCCCCTGAAAAACCGACGTCGGTATAATAATATAACAATTAATTACCAAATGACACGTGTTACAAAGACGCCTAAGTAGTTTGACCATTCATTTTTTTACTACAACTTCTACTAGATATCTTTCACCGTTCGACCTAATTGATCACCTTAAGTTCCACCTAGTCACCAGCTTTGCAATTCTCATCAATGCTTAATCTCAATATACATATTCTGACGACTATGAACAACCCAAATCATTGTCTCATTCTATCCTAAAGTACCTTAATTGTTTTCTCGTTATTTCCCCAACTCAAATCTCAATTATTTATCAACCGAAATTCCCAAATCAAGCTCAATAGCAAGATCCCTCAACATGCAATCCATAAGTTCGAACCATTAACAAATATTCAACCTCGATTATACATCAATCATCATTCATAAGTTACCTCGTACCATCATCTAACTCAACTCAAGACTCCTTACGTAAGCTAACTCACTTTCTTGTACTCCCAATTTCCAACATAGTTATATATAAAATTCACTACCAATCTTTCATTTTAATCAACTGAATGCACCCCTAACTTTGGATCAAAAGGTAACACTTCCTTAGTTACCAAAGTACTACTACTAGTGGAATAAGTTTCTTCCTCAAACATCAACTGGTCCGCTATTGACTCTTTATATACCTCTATCCCCATACTTTTGTTTGACAACATACACTAATAGATATTCAATCTCCGTTCGATATTTTCTTATCGACATTACTTACATTACTACCTAATCAAGCCCAGTTCAAGAACTACAATCATTTAAAGCCGAAACTAATACACAACATGATGACTCTCGTTCAAGACAATACACAACAAGTCTAATGACATGATTAAACTAATAATGAAACATGAAGTCAAAATTTGACATGAATGTTAGGTATAAAAGAAAATTTTCGGCGAAAATTCAAGGTAAAATTTCCAATTTAGGATGATACCATGCATTATTAATAAAAATGTAATTTTACGGAACAATTAAACTACATATTAAGTACAAAATCAAAATCCTGACACAATTACTACCCATTATCGAGATTTTAAGTTTTAAGACGGAAATAAATCACGATATAAAACATTACCTGACATTACCATCCACATTTGGGGTACAAAACACAATCAAGACAATATTTAGTTCGAAAGAAGGTAAAATCAGGGTAGGTATACTACCCATTCTCAAAAACAAGACGGATAAATCTCTTATGTAAGACTTCACAAGGCGTTATAATCAAAGATTAGGATGATAATGAACAAGTGAAGTATGGTAAGAGTACAAAATAAAAATCGATGTGTGTTTGATGAGATTTTCGGACACTTACTAGTTCTAAAACGAAAACTTTCTCAATATATGATCTCATAGAATTTTGGTAGTAGTAGGTTATCGCTACATGTGTTAAACAAGGCATATGGGAGTATAAAAATCGAAATTTGACTCCTTGAGTCAATACCATGTGTGAAAATTTGACCCATTTTAAGAAAAAATTTCCATCTTAAACCTTATTTGATAACACTCCATGAAATTATTGAATAACATGTTTGATAGGCTATCGCACACCTATGCAAAAATACCCTTTGGTACAACACAAGTAATGTAGTATTAAGGGGTCGAATCCACAGAGAGCTCAATAGTTATTATTTAATTGTTATGGGGTGAATTTTATCTTGGTAGAAAATGGATGATAGATTGATTGGWTTTGAAGACTAAATGTAAAAACAATATAATTAAAAGATGTCTAGGGAAGTCGGGTCACAAATGCAAGATTATAAATGATTCATGTTAAACTCGGATTAGATAGTGTTGACTAATTGTTTAGGTTATTAGACACCCACCT
>VHZZ01000168.1:161947-175150 GCA_009801015.1 Silene noctiflora
AATGTTGTTTTTAAGTCAACTTATGGCTTTACTAGTGAAAATGATGTTCTTTTAGCATATTCAAACCAAGTTTTATGCATAAAAATCAAAATTTGAGCATGGTTTCCCTTAAATCCGAAAATTGAAGATGGTCTTAAGACAAAAAACTTTTCACATATAAGGCAAGATCGACAACTACCAACCAGGTTAAGCCATTGTTGGTCAACTATACTCAACAACAAACACAACAAACTCAATTATTGACCCACCATCACCATTTTCGAGCTCAACAATGGTGAACAAGGCTTCAAAATGAAAATTTCATTTTTAGCAACAACAATGGAGTAAAAAGCTTACTACTATCATGAATTACATATAAACACGCAATTAGTAATCAAACTTTAAGTAAACTAGTGTAGATCTAAAGAAAATCAAAATTGGGGAAAAGTAACAAGGAAGAAAATAAGCTTACATTGTTAACTTAATGGAATAAGAGGAAGAAAAGTAAAGCAATGAGATGAAATCCAAACAAATAGAAAAACAATGGAGGTTTTTGGTTGAGTTTTTAGTGAGAAAAGTGATGAAGATATGAAGATATGAGGATAAGAGTGAAATAAGAAGAGAAGGGTGGGTGTCGGCCGAGTTATTATGACCTGTGTAACTCACTCAGTCGAGTGGATTAGTCCACTCGGTCGAGTGACCTGTCTGCTCGGTCGAGTGGATTTTCCAGTACTGAACCAGTGGTTCTGGCTTTTCAACTCGGTCGACGGTATACTCGGTCGAGTATCACTTCACTCGGTCTAGTTGGACCTCGTACTCGGTCGAGTAGCATTATAAGGTCGATAATTTTTGATTAATACTCGAACAAAGCATCTTTGCAACAAAATAAGAGGTTCCGGAGTCCACCAACTTGTGGTGACTCGCCCCGGGCTAGCTCATACGGCGTTATACATAGAAAAAACAATAACAAATTTTAACTCATGTATAATATATATGCACCAACGTTCGAAACCGATATATCTCATGCATACATGTACTACAATGTTCCCGAAACATGTTACACTAATACTCTTTTCATCTACTTCCACAATGATCAATTCTATGTCACATGCACACACATAATCACCTTATAAGAATGCCTCCATTAGTACATCATACATGCAACCATACCATGATTCACATAGTGTTCCCACACATACACCCATCCACGTGGTGACCAACGGAGATAATAGGCACTAGTTTTAGCATGAGGGCCACTACCCATACAAAACCGATCTCCTATCATACTCATGTCGGGTTCATTTTATTAGACACTCCCAAATTCATTTTGGTTCTTTAGTTTAGGTTCCAAAATCGTCGCTCTGATACCACTTTGTAACACCCCGATTATTGGGCCAAGATAATCGAAGCATTACCATCCCGGTTACCCGAGGTACTGTTTCAAAACTCCAATAAAAGAACATTTTATTTATAATACAAGTTTAAGTCTTACAAATAACATAAATAATAAATACAACTCATCTACTACGACCTCTATCTCATGTCTACTAAATCGACTCCAATCTCGTAGCGCGGTCCCAAATCCCGTACGTATCATATATAACCTGCAACCAACCTGCTCCCCATATGATCGGAAATATTATATGGATCGACACAGGACACCCCGGAAATAGGTTACATTTAACACATAGCCACAAACGGTCAGTTACGATAATATAAACATATACGACATGACAATGAAATACGACTATACGACATGACAATGAAATTTATGAGGCACAATCTCCAACCACACCACACCGGTACCGGGACACACTCAGATGTACCCACAACCCGGTGACGGCACCACAACACCGCCCACCAAAACAGCCGAACCGCAGCCCGTAAAAAGGTACTCCRGACACACCGGTGGTACCGGGCCCGWGAGCGACTMGGATCCCCTRCCAGACGACGTGACTCAACATCACATGTCCCTCCATAACTCAAGCCATTAACGAGCACATCCCTCTTGGAGTGGGAAGCTCCAAGAGGCGACCCGAGTGTGAGACGGTCTTGATATAGCTTTATATTTGTAGCCTCGCAAGTGTACGATTGCGCGTTGTAGCTTGCAACGGTCGAACCCAAAGGACGGAATTGGAACTAGGAATGGTCGTTTGTGATCTAGTTTAACTCAAATTAAGAAAGGGGTTTTTGGTTTTAAACTAATTACTACAATCTAGAAAAAAATAAGCAAGAAATAAGCTACTTCTAAAGAAGGTTTATGACGATAATTAAAGAGACTAGGATGGTAACAAAAGAAGACTCAACCTCTCAATGTGAATCTAACTTCTAATTTAAGATTAATTAACTTACTCATTCAATTAATCACACCCCACAAACGGTCATTAGAATCCTATTACTAGTCATGTTACTCACCCAACAAGTAGATAAATAGAGAAAAAGGACTAACTTACTCATTCAAGCATTTCCTCAATCACCTTATGAGCATAACAATTTGTAAAGGGGAACAACTAAAGAATTATCATTAATCCATGAGAATCGCCTCTTAGACATTTACAAAGGATCCCCCTTTCATCCTAGCAAGGGGTCTACTCACACATGGTTGGAACAAATACAACAAAACTAATGGAAAATARACAAAGTTGAACAATAAACATAATGCTAGTGAACATGGCAAGGAAATGAACAAGGAAAGTGAACAAACAACAAATAATGAAAACTAAGAAAGAAATTATACAAAAGGTTGCAACTTTGATTGATATGGAAAGAGATCCTTTAATTCTTCACTTACAACCCAATGTCACAAACATAAACTAAGAGAAGTAGCAAATTCTAGTCTAAATTGTTGAGTAATTAAGTTATAATTAAGGAAAGATTAAGAGAGTTATTAGGTAAACTTTCATAAAATAAGGTAATTATAAGATCCATGGTTGTGTGTCAATACAATTAAGGGGGAGGGTATTTACAGTTTCTCCAACAAATGGGTCAAAATTACAAGTGGGCTTCAAAACGTCTTCAGGTGATCCCACCCGGTTGACCGGCTGCCGGTGGTCGTGCCGACAGGGAGTCTTCTGGAAGTTGTGTGCAATTTGGATGTCATCAGGTATGCACGGCCGGTCAGTCGGCTACCGGTTGGCCTACCGGCTGAGAGTCCTCTGTAAGAGTTGGAGGAAAGGCATCATTTTGTTACACACAGCCGGTCAGCCGGCTGCCGTTGGGCTGACCGGCTGGGAAGTTTCTATAACTCTCCTCCAAAATCTTCAAGTCTTTCAATCTTTCTGAACTCCCAGCCGGCGGCCTAGCGGCTGGGAGGTCCTGTATTTCATCTCCACTTGACCAGGTGTGGTGGTTCCTAGCCGACAGGTTGGCTGCCGGTGCCTGACCGGCTAGAAACCCTTATTTAGCTTCTTTTCTTCTTCTTCTTCTCTTCTAAGTCTTGAACCCGACCCTTTTGCTCATATTTCACACTCCCGTCTCGAGTCCTACAGAATGAGACAAGAAGTCATAGTACGGGGAATTAGGAGGCAAAATCCAAATAAAGTCAAGCAAATCCGTGTGAAACGGATTAGGAATGTATGGAAATGAGGTAAGAAAAGTGACCAAAATAAGCACTTATTAGGTCACTTAACCGCCAGTCCGCCACACGTCTCCATAATAATCATAACACCACCACCACCATCTCCAACAAGGACATGAGACATATGAATGAAATTATGAACACAATAACGAATACTACCCTTTATTCAACATATTATCAACATACCATGGTGTAACCGTATATCCAAGAGTCTCAACTATCAAGTCAACCCAACCAATACCATATGATCATGCAATTCCGACTCATATACGAACTAACATCAGCCTTAATTACCATGTGGATGCAAGACTAGTCATATCATAGAATCTAGTGATAAATGCATACAAAACCCATATACAATACAGAAAACGAGTAGGATTTACCTAACTTTTAGCATTCTTCAACAAGCTACACAAATCCAACTCGATTCCATCTCATAAAACCATCTCATCCTACAATAATCATATAATAACTATCACAATACATCCTACACTACCATACTAACCAAAACCCGTTATTAATACTCACTAATTACCCATTAATTAATTAAAATCACTAATTACCAAAATATACCAAAACCCCCAAACGTTAGGCTTAAGGGAGACGTTACATATACTTACAATTGTGAATGGATGGTGAGTGAGGTGTAATAATCTTTAACCCAAGCTGAGACTCCATAGAAACATGTATTGGGAGGATTTTAGAGAGAAGGGAGAGAGTTTAGCGGGAAAGGGAGAGGATAATAAATGAATTAGGGTTGGGGGCAAAATATCATTTATCGGGTGCTGCCAGTGCCACTCGGTAGAGTGACTCGGTCCACTCGGCCGAATGAACCTACTCGGTCGAGTGAGTCATGTACTCAGCCGAGTCAAACCTACTCGGTCGAGTAGACTCTCTAATCGGCCGAGTCTACCCTACTCGGTCCACTACTAGCTTACTCGGTCCACTTCTAATCTTTACTCGGTCTAATCTAAGCTCCACTTGGTCTAGTGTAAGGTCAAATCTTACTCTCGTATGGCTCTCACGCATCCCAAGGCTTCTCCTACGGATCCCTAAATATCCGGGTATTACAATTACCATCATGTCATTTTAAGGTATATAAATCCTCCTGAATCCACTTGGTTTTGTTTTCATTTTTGTTGTTGGAATTGGGACGAAACCCTAATTCGTTTCAAATTGAATTGGTCATTTTAATTTCGCCCATTTTTTCCCAAAATTGATGCTTGAATTAGGTTAGGAACCTGTCCAGGAGAATAAGGATGCTTTTAGTTTGCATTTTGGTCTCCGTTCCCCATAACCTATGTGCGAAAAACGTGAATGAGGCGTAAAACCGTCTCATTTTGCAATGTTGTGCTCATTTGCTCGAACCATGGGCCTCACTGAGTTGCATTGTAGTCGGGGAAGGTTGATTTTCTATGTGAAACCTTTGTCGTATGCGAGGGGTTAACTTTGCGTTTTGCCTTTTTAAGAGAGTCCTATGCTGACAAAATAGGCGTCTGTTTGGGCCCGAATTTAGCCGTCTAGCTTTCCCATGTTCCCTTGGGGTAGTCTAGGTTAGCTTGGGACGTAGTTGGGCTACGCTGTTTTGTCATGGACGCTTTTTGAATTTTTGTCCTTTTTCGCGCCCAATTCGGCATAACATTGCCTTGTTTGGGCTTTGTTAGTGGTCCAGCTAGGATGGGTGTGTATTTTTGTTTACCTAGGCCTGGTGTTAGCACCCTCTCCCCGGKGGGGGGGGGGGGGGGGGGTTGTTGATTAATTTGTTGTCGTCTTGACTCGTCTTTGGCTTGAAAATAAGGTCGAGTCGGATTTTCTTGTGAACGTTTTTGTGAATTTGTGCTGGATAGGATTGGGCGGGGGTGCCCTTGCTGGTTTTGATGTTGTTTTGAACGTTATTTTGTTTTTAATATTTGTTCATTTTGTGACGTCGTAATGCCGAAATTTCGACTGACGTTGGTTTTGTTTTGATTTCGGGAGAGTGTTCGAGATTGGCTAAGTCGGGTACTCAGGAGGAGGATGTGGTTGCGAAGAGGAGCTGTGGAGCTGGGATGCCGAGATCGCGTTGCTCAGAGCTCAGTTTGCCGCGGTGGAGACAACTCGTGGTTCTCTTGACTCGAGTATCGTGATGGAGCAGGAGACGTTGGAGAGTTCTCCCAAAAGTGGTGCTGATTGTGAGACTGTGTTTTCTCTTGTTGCGACCCCTGGCGGGAGTAGGGCCGGCATGTTGGGTGGTGTTGAGTAGTTTTGTAGTTGCCTTTCTGACTTTGGGTTGTACTTGGTGTATGGGTGTATTTTGATTGAGGTGGTTTTGTATATATGGCCTTTTGGTTGGTGTTTTTTTGTTGTTGTTGGCTTCTTTTTTTTTGTTAGTTTTTTTGTGTGTTGTGTTTCGAGAGAATACGGTCAACGGATGACTTCCCGCTTGTTTTGGCATGGATACCTGCAAACGTTAGAGTAGAAAACAGGCTAGAGGTAGCATACACATATTCATACACGCGCACAAACACGTAAAAACAGATAAGGTGTTGCCGAAATAACCACGATGACTCGAAGTTAAAAATTTGAAATTGCTCGTTTGAAATTGTATTTTTGAAAATTACGCGACAAATGTCACGCATGGATTTTTCCAAAAGGAATTGCCTGAATTTTTTTTTGATGAGAAAATTAATTCGTGTCGAAATAAAATTAACCATGGAAAAATGCATCAATTTTGCCGAAAAAAAAATGTTGAAAGTCAAACCGTCTTTCAGATTTAAAACAAATTGAAATCAAACAAAAGGTTTTGTGAATGCGTTAATTTTTGAATTTTGCGAAATCGAAACTCGAATTCCTGAGAGCGATTTGTGAAATCGAAAATTTGTACAATTGATTTTGCGAAAATTTTTGATATGGAATGATCCATCGTGGATCGGGGAGAGTAGCCCTTCCCCCCTTGAAAAAAAAATGGAAACTCCTATTTTTAAAGGTGAGCTGCGAAAACCGTGTCGAATTTCGGGAAACGTGAATCCAACGGAATGTGAGTGTAAGAAAACACAAAATTTCCTGGGGAAGCCATAAGAGGAGCGAGCATTATGGCGTGGAAAAAGAGGCGTCAGAAAGAAACACAACTACACAAAGACAATTCATGGTTCGAATCCTGAGAAGCAGCCCAAAGGGACGCGAGCCATTGTGCGATGCAAGGGGCCTCTCCCTTTCTTCAAAAAAAGGCGCTGGTTGCTTTTGTATAAGTTGGGAGTTTGTGCTTCATTGCTTCGTCATCTAAAACACAAAACATCTCTACGAAATCCTCTCTTCTTCTTCCACAAAATAATTCATGGATGCTTTTGAAGGTAGGTTGCGACATTGATGTAATGAGAGTTGGTCAATTGTTGGTGCTTCGTCAAGTCAAGGTTCAATCTTCGTTCCTTGATGCATGCTCTCGGTTTTGGGATACGAAACATCACGTTTTCGTCTTCCCGAAAGGCAAAATCTGCCCGCTTGCCGAAGAAGTGGGTGCTATTGGAGGTTGGCCGGATTATGTTCTGATGCTTCCTCCGATCCGGTTGTGTTACAAGGAGAAGTTCTGTTGCATGCAAGGCTTGTCATCAAGCCAAATGAATTTCCTTCTTGCTCCTCATGGTGTTGATATGTTGTCTTTCAACATCTTTTCAAACCACTTGGGTGCTAATGTCTCGGAGGTGGCTAGGAGAAGGGCTCTTACCTTTTGCCTAGTACATTCTTATCTTCTTGTTGATGTTTTGAAAAAGGAGGGGCCGAAATGGTATGGTATAATGACCCTCATTAACATTTTTGAACAAATGGAACATGGATGGGATCCGTCTTGGTTTGTGCTCGTCGAGATCATTCAAGCCTTGAATAAGAAAGAGCCTCGTGGAGATGTACCCTCGTTTGAATCTCCTAGAATCCTCCATGTGTGGCTTATAGAGAGGCTACAGCATGTAGAGCCTCCAATTGATGCTTCCTCTTACTCTTTTCGTCGTCTTACCATGAGGAAGAAGTTGTATACAGATAGCTTTGCATTCACCGAGGTTTATTGGACCTCAAGGTTGGTGGAGGAGTGTGGTCCTCACGTCTATTGGGTGGTGTTGTGGTGGTTCTTGAGATCCTTTATGGGATTTCTTGCCCCGGCTGCTTCCTCTCACTCTTTTATGATCGTTGGTTTGAAGGTTGCTTCCTTCATTTATCCCAAAAGGGTCATGAGGCAAATGGGCCGTCAACAAAAGGTTCCCGCTCAAGACATTCTTGTTCAAGAGAGCGTGTTCCGAAACTCCGAGCTAGTGGAGGCTTTCGAGAGGTGGTGGGCCACTTGAAAAATTTGGGAGGTATCAAATCCCGCTCTAAACACTTGAGTTACTCCCGCCTATGTCAAATAGTCAAGAAGCTTCCACCTTGGAAGAAAGGTCAAAGTTCCGCAAGGATAAAGTCAACGACTTGAAGTATAAGGAGGCGGCCAAGGCGAACCGTGCCTGTTTTGATGAGTTTGATGATAATGTGAGCCCGAGTATGATGACACTGCCGAAGAACAGGACCTTAGGTACCAAAGAGGCGTTGGGCCTTGTGTGGGCTCGGCTTGGGCCGGGTTTCGACCGTGTAGGAGCTCGTATATTATGGCCATTGCGGATATGTTGAGGATCCATCCTAAGAACAAGGGGAATACGTAATCCGAAGGCAAAAGCAAGGGTAGGATGGAAGAGTGATGACCTCCTTTACCTCTTTATTATTATGTTGTACTAGTATTTGTGTGTGTATTTTTATTATGTCGTATTAGTTATGTATTGCGTGCTTGTGTGTGTTAGTTTTATTATGAAGAATGTCCTAGCTGATGCTCTAGCATAACAAGTCGGGAACTTGTTTAGTTTTATCGTTGCCAATTTTGTAGTCCCTCCTATTATTAATTAAATAGGAGGATTATTTGTGCTAAAAATGTTGTGAATATTTGTTGTTTCTCCATCCATTTCATAAAGGTAATTCGGTTTGAATTATCCTAAACATTGCACATGTGAGATAGGTTTATTGTGGGAAGGGTGAAAGAGTTGTTTTTTTGTTTTATGTTTCTTTTTATTGTGTGAAAAGGGATATGTTTCTCTTTTTGCTTAGAAGTTTGTATGGGTTGTTGTTTCGTGTGTGGGAATGGTAGTGGTTGTATCCCTATTGTGTAAGAAAGGATTGCCTTCATATTCGTCTAGAAACACGAAATCAAACCATGGTCGTAGTTCGGGGGTTTTGTGTTTGTGCATATTTTTGTTTTTGTTTTTGTTGTTTTTTTGTGTGGAGTGGTGTGGTTGTATCTCTCTTGTATAAGAAAGGACAGCCTACGTATCCGTCTAGAAAGACAAAATCAAACCATGCTCGTAGTCCAGGGGTTTTTGTGTTTGTGCATATGGATGGTGCTTTTGACAGATCAAAAGCTGATGAAGACATGGCAAGGTGCCGTAGCTTAGACTCGAAAAACATGCAATTTCAAATCATAAATTTTGTGGAATTGACTTGAGAAAGGATTGCGGTCACTAGTCATAAAGGCTAGGGAAAAGCTGTTGGTGCAGTGTTTCAAGGGTAGTATTTCTTGAGTTGGTCAACGTTGGTTCGGTTTATGAAGGGTCTTGCCCCTGTTGGCATTTGAATGGAGGTTCGGTATCCCTAAAGCACGAATGGGAGTTTGCTCGGCCAATCACGGTAATTGTCCTCATTTTCTTGATGATGGTGACGAGTGTTTTGTTTGCTTCTTCTACCACTCCGTTGGTTTGGGGACGATAGGGAGATGAACGGCGTCGTTTGATCTTGTATTTGTGTAAAATGGTTGGTCATCGGCCCGAAAATGAGAGTCTTGGTCACTGATGATTAGATGGGGTACCCCGTATCGGCAAACGATGTTACCTTGGATGAAATTGGCCACCTGTTTGGCCGTCAAGATCGCGTAGGAGTGTGCTTTCACCCACTTAGTGAAGTAGTCGATAACGACGAGGACTAAGCAATTCCATATCGGATTGACTTTGCCGATGTCGATGCCCCAAGTCGAGAGAGGTCAGGGTGATGTCTTAGTGTATAGGAGGGACGGTGGTATGTGTTTTATGTTGGTGAAGATTTGGCAATTGTGGCAATGTATGACGTAGTTTCTGTAATCGGCTTCCATGGTGGTCCTGTAGTAGCCTAATCGCATGATCTTCCGGGCTAGCATTATTGCGCTCATGTGCGGGCCACACTCTCCGTTGTGGACCTCTTCCATGACTTTTTTGGCTTTGGTGTGGTCGATGCAAAGGAGAAGGATCCCTTGGGGTGTTCCTTTTTAGAGTTGATTTTGGTTTATCACAAATTGATGCAAGTAAACAGATGGCTCTTTGTCCTCTTGGATCAGGGTTGGGAGGGAATTTATTTTTGGTTTTGTAGTTAAGGATGGCTTGATACCAAGGTTCAGCCTGATTTCCCTCGTCATTGTTGATGGCACAGATGTGAGCTGGCTCGTTCCTTCTTTCGACCCATAAGGGCATGCATGTCATGTTGTCCGGTATGTTGATGAGTGAGGCTAATTTTGCTACGGCATCAGCAAATTGGTTTTATTCTCTAGGCAAGTGGAGGTAGTTTAATTTGGTCGAAGAATTCGGCTTCCAGATTGATTTTTGCTTGGTATGGTTCTAGGCTGTTGCTTCGGATTTTCCATGATCCGGACACTTCATTGATGATGAGTGAGGGATCGCCGTTGACCCTCAACCTTTTTACACCGAATTTTATGGCCTCTTCTAGACCGTTGAGGCATACTTCGTATTCGGCTGCGTTGTTGGTGACAGGCAAAGTCTAGCTTGACTGAGATTGGAACTTGTTCCCCTTCCGGTTATATTGGAAGGATTCCTACGCCGAAGCTTCTAAAGTTTGATGCACCATCGATATATATATTTCATGCATCAGTGTCGACACAAAGGATGTCTTCGTCAGGGAGAAACAAGGTGTCGGTTGTTGTATCCTAGCTGACGGTATTTTCTGCTAGGAAATCAACGATGGCCCTTCCCTTGATGACTTTGAGGGATACGAATTTGAGGTCGAACTTGGATAGCATGAGTGTCCATCTGGATAGTCTTCCGTTTTGTACGGCTTTTCGAAGATGTATTTAATGGGGTCCATCTTGGAGTAGATATGAACTGTGTAGCTGAGCATGTAGTGTCGCAGCCTCTTTGTTGACCATACCAAGGCAAGGCATGTATTCTCTAGTTGGGTGTAGTTGGCCTTGTATTTGATGAACTTTTTGCTGATGTAGTAGATGGGTAGTTCTTCGCCGTTGACAATTTGTGGTAGCATTGCTGCCATGGCCGTGTCAGTGACAGTCATGTATATGGATAGGGTTGTTCCCTACTGCGGAGGCGTGAGGACAAGAGGTTGGATAGGATATACTTTATACTGTGGAAGGACTTTTGGAAATCATCATCCCAATCGGTGTGATCAGTGGCGCGGAGCATCTTGAAGATAGGCTCACAAATCATGGTGAGCTTGGCTACGAAGCGGCTGATGTATTGTAGTTGACCCAATAATCCCCGAATCTCTTTCTTGTTCTTAGGCTGAGGCATCTGTTAGAGAGCTTTGATTTTGGTTGGATTGAATTCGACGCCTCTTTTCCTCACGACATTCCCCAAGAGTTTTCCGGAGATGACTCTGAATCCACACTTCTGAGGATTTAGCCTCAAGTTGTGTTTCCGAAGACTAGCGAAGAATTTTCGTAGGGCGTCCATGTGGCTATCTCGTTCTTTTGATTTGCCTATCATGTCATCGATGTATACCTCCACTTCCTTACGCATCATGTCGTACAGGAGGGTGGTGGAGGTCCTTTGATAGGTTGTTCCGGCATTGATTAGACCGAAGGGCATGATAGTGTAGCAATATGTGCCCCACTGTGTAGTGATTGTATTTTTGTGCATGTCTTCCGCGGCCATTTAGATTTAGTTGTATCCAGCGTATCGGTTCATGAATTATATAATAGGGCGTGCTCAGTGATGTTCCCTACGAAGATGTCGATGTGCGGTAGGGTGAAGGCGTCCTTTGGACATGCCCTATTCAGGTCTCTGAAGTCAACAAAGTCCCGGATTCTCCAATCCTTTTTAGGCACGGGGACTTTGTTAGCCACCGAGTCAGAATACTCGGAAACTTTAATGAATCAGACTTTGAATTGTTTGTCAACTTCTTCTTTGATTTTCAGTGCCTATTCGGGGTTCATGAGGCGCAACTTTTACTTCACGGATTTAGCTCCGGTTTTAATGGGTATTTTGTGCTATACGATCTCCCTATCGATTCCTAGCATGTCTTTGTAGTACCATGTGAATACGTCCTTGTATTCGAGGAAGAGGTCGATGAATTGTTGTCTTTCCAAGGGGTCAAGCGTGGTCCCTATCTTAAATTCTTGAGGTGCGTGGTCAGTCCCTACATTGATTGGTTCGGTCTCCTCAATGATGGGTGTTATAAGTTCGGGTTTTTCGAGTTCATTGGCTAGGTGAGGTGGGTAGTTACTCAAGTCAAGCGTGGTCCCTATCTTAAATTCTTGAGGTGCGTGGTCAGTCCCTACATTGATTGGTTCGGTCTCCTCAATGATGGGTGTTATAAGTTCGGGTTTTTCGAGTTCATTGGCTAGGTGAGGTGGGTAGTTACTCAAGTCAAGCGTGGTCCCTATCTTAAATTCTTGAGGTGCGTGGTCAGTCCCTACATTGTTTAGGCTTAGTTCTTTTTATTTGTTGTTTGTTTTCTTCCTTTGTCCTAGTGCATCTTTGCATTAGGACTTTTGATCTTCTCTTTTTAAGTGCATGAGTAGGTGTCGAATCGGGCCTCTTTTCCCTCTTGATCGTGAGATYGAGAARACATTCCGRGCTAGGAGGAGATTGGCTKTGTCSACATTGAGAGGCTCTCCACCCATTCTTAACCAACCTTATAACCYCCCATYTTCCAYAATAGATACCATATACATCAACCCCTCCACCTCCACCCTCAACTYACAAACTCCAATCATCGAAATACCACCTCACCAACATCATTCCCCAAACCATTCCCCTCACATATCGCGAAATTCTACACCACCCCAATCACCAAGAGAAAATTTAATACATCACAACCAAGCCGACGATATGGGAGATCATCCTATGGGTTACTACAATAGGCCGGACCCTAATAGGTCTTGTTCGACCATCAACTATGGGGCCCTTGCTCCCAACAATTTCGAGTTGCGTCACCACGTCATCACCGATATGTAACAAGATACATTCCATGGCTTGAAGAATGAAGATGCCCGTCAACACTTGACTTCTTTCAAGGAAAAAGCGGGGACGATAAAGAACAACGGAGTGACGGAGGAGCAAATGCTTCTAATGCTCTTTCCATTGTCCCTAAAAGACAATGCAAAGAAATGGTTGAATTCTTACGATCCGGGCACGTTTACTACTTGGGAGGCTTAATCTAAAGCTTTCATCAACAAGTTTTATCCACCCTAAAAAACCGCAAGGATTAGGCATGAAATTCAAACCTTTAAGCAAAGGCCTATAGAATATTTGAGTGAGGCTTGGGAGAGATTTCGGGATATCCTTCCTTCTTGTCCACATCATGGCATCCCAAAATGGATGACCACGCAAACATTCTTCCAAACCCTCGAGCAACGATTTCGGGATATGATTGTGGCGGCC
>VHZZ01000169.1:187630-199258 GCA_009801015.1 Silene noctiflora
AATCAAACATTTTATATGTTCTATTTTAAAATACTGTGAAGTTCATTCTATTTTATTTATAGCTAAAATCTTAAACATCACTACTTATAGTTGTATCGAGAAACAAACGTGCAAGTTTCTTATAAATATATTTGACACATAGCACATGTAAAATACAACTAAAACATTCGAGTAAGTTGAGTTTGGACCATATATATTTAATACATAAGCATCACACATTTATTCATAAAAAGTGAAAAATTATAAAATTATATTTACACCATTTTGAACAAATATTAATTACATCGCGAAATGATCTAATTTAAGTGACAACTGCATTATTTGAATTACGTGAATATTGACCACACAAAACATACTATATCACATGTAATTGAATTTGGACCACACACCAAATCCTTAAGACATAATAAACGTTACTTGAGTGGAAAAGGAAAGAGGGAACAAATGAGAGACTTAGAGGGAATATAATATTTGATTAGTAACAAAAATATTAGTAAAATCTATACCATGTAAATGACAAAGAGTTGAAGAAATTCGACATAATGTAAAAAACATTATTGAAAAACTTTCTTTGACATGTATGTTTTTAACAATAACAAATTATGTCACAAAAGTTTATGTGCATACTAAATCGAAGTGTATATCATGAGTTTAAGTGGATATAGAGTTTGCGAAAAAAAAGTGGGTATAGAGAATATAATAACGAGATGTATCTGACGTCGTATGAATATTCATTACAAAAATAATGATATTAGACTTCTTTTAATTATTATCCTCAAATAATTTTTGTATAGTACTTATTTATAAAACATGGTCTTGCATAACTTAGTATGATATGTTACTTATAATTAAAATGATATGTATTTAATTATTTTAAAACTTTGAAATTAAACCTAAAAAAATAAGATTTGAAAAAGATTAATTTATCTCTATTTATAATAATAAATATTCAAACAGGTCGCGCGAAGCGCGGGATACTGCCTAGTCTTAACTAAAGATGAGTTATTTGAAGAGTTTTGATTGGTTACTGAATTTTAGGGTTTGAAAAAACATTTTTTGTAGCTAGGGACCACAATTCATTTTACACTTTAATTACTCTCACCTATTTTGTTGATTTCGCTTTTCCTTGATTCAATTGCGGGGATCCTGTTTTTCAACAAAATTAATTTCTTTTTCTAGTGAGGGGTTCCCAAACTCAGCATTATCGACACTACACAGTCTATTATGTATACGATTGCATGACTAAATAAAAAATAGGCCAAGGACGAATCTATTAATCGGAACAGTTTATACAATTTCAATGGGTAAACTATGTAATTGTTATATAAATAAGTTGTTTGTTACATTATTTTTATTAATAATAACTATATTTGAATTTACGAACATACCCATTTTTATCTTAATTACTTTTCATTAATTCAATTTCGTGATTTTCATTTAAAATGTTAAATTAATTTCATGATTATTATTTTTTGAGTATTTTTGTTACATTTTAGATTACTTTACTTTGCATTAGATGGTAGTCATTACCCATTTAAATTTTATGTAAGTCGAATCTTCAATTATAGACTTATTTACATGGTCGTAATATTGAGCATTTAATAACCCTCATTTATATGCTCATGTATCTAATAAAAGGATATTTTATTACAACCCGTGCATTTTTACACGGTTTAAGACTAGTTTTCTTGCAAACTTGGACAATTAATGGGTTATGAAATCTTTTGGAATTTGGTGGCCTTGAATAGTAAGGAGATTGTCTTGGATTGTGTATCGCCGTGTTTTGACCTTTCGATTTTGTGTGGCACTAAATCTACCGATCAAGCATGGTCCTCCCTTGAGTGTGGATTGCAGACTGCATTTTCAAGTGTCAGGAATTAATTTTTGTACGAGTAAACCTCACTATTTCATCACAAATTGTCGTTTGTGACGGATATAATTGTCGTTTGTGACGGACATATTCGTCACAAGCTTGTGACGGGTCAAATATTACCCACTTGAGTAGGTAAAGACAAACACTTTGTGATTCCCTAGATTTGTCTTATCTACACAAGTGGGAGATAGTTGACCCGTTATAAGCTTGTGACGGATATACCCGTCACAAGGGAGACTTATTGCTATTTCATTTAGTTCTCTCACTTTTTCTTTCCTTTATGAAAAAATAAAATAGAGGAAATAAAGATCCAAAATGTGTATAGGGAAAAAATATAGAGGAAATAAGGATAAAAAAATGTTTATTGATTTATAACCAATTAAGCACATACTTTGATTTTGATTTGACTCATAGATACATAGATATAATTTGATATAAATATATTGTAAAATTATTCAAAAATCTTCATAGATGATCTCACAGTATTCTTGATTTTTATGTTTTATTATTTATTATTTTATTTTTTTTTATCATGAAAACACTCATTCTAAGAGTAGAAAGAATACTTGTTTTCTTAATTAATTAAGGGATTTGGAGGCATATGGGTGGTGTTTATTGTTAGTCGAACATTTTTTTTATGTTATATGAATATGAGATAGGCTTTGTTTGGCAAATGAAAGAAGCAAAATTTACGATAGGAGATAGCGTTAGCAGAATACGGTTAGCATATTTTTAGCAGGTTTCAACAACAAATTAAATTAGCAGAGAATTAAGAAAACGTTTTTGATAATTAGCAGACTATATGACAAATATACTATTTTCATGTATAAAATAAATATAAAAATATTTAAAAATAATATGAGGAGGAGAGGAAATAATTTCTTTTCCGTTTTTGTTTCTCATTTACGTCTCATCACTTTCATTTTCTATCACATTATTTTCATTTTCTAACACATTACTAACGCGGACTCCAAGAGTGAAATGTCTCTTTAAAATTAATGAAACAATCTTAACACTATTTTAGTCATATTCTTATTAGAGAGCAATGGCAAACTTCAAAATTTTCGATTAAAGTTTTCTTTTGCTTAAAGTTCTCTCTGAAGATCTTCCTTTACATCAAATATTGATAAAATTTGTTCATAAATCCAAACTCATAAACCAATATCAACTTGGGTGCTTATATAATAATCCCTCTTGTACATATATAACGGTTTTATTTGGGAGTCTGAAGCTCATTTTCAGACAAGATATAAGAACATGATATACATTTATTGTATGCAGGGGCGGACCGAGGATATTTCGTATGGTGTAGCAAAAATTATTACATTTCTTAACAATTTTTTTTTTATGATGTCGTCTACGTCTTAACACCATATGTAACAATTAGTTTATCGCACGTTGTGAATGTTTTCTTACTTTTTGTAACTTGGAAATTTTGACATCATCCATTGTAGTTTACCACAAAAATATAAAGCTTTTATGTACTCCGTATGAGCTTCTAATCGCACAAAATGACCCCTTTTTATCTTTCACTTTTCACTTTTTACAAGTATCTTAGCTTTCATTTTACGGTAATATTTGCCATTTTGAAGGGTTCAATTATGTTTTTTCCCTAATTTTTCTTCCATTAGTACATAAATACTACTCATTTGTCTCACTATATGTCTATATAATTATTGTCTTTAAATGACAATTTTATTACATATGCAAATCCTAACATATAAAAACAATGCACTGCTAAAACAAATAGCCCTATTCACTCCATATAATTTTTATTTAAACACAAGAATACTCTTTGGATTTTTGATGTTTTATATTATATTATTATGATTTGTGCTCGGTCAACATCAAAGATAATGGGTTAACTTATTTGCATTTGAAGGATGAAAGAAAACGCCTCTCCAATTCTACGATTTTAGTTTATCTGCATTTATTGTATTTGCAGTTAAAATTGTCTTTATATCTATTTATTAGTACTCATGAATATTTAAGAAAATAAAGAGACTCATGAATATTTAAGAAGATACACCTTTAAGGCTTTAATGAAGAATAACTACATGAATAACGAAATTAATAGTATGGCAAATCAGAAAATTCTCACGCCCATGATTGTATGCATATAATGCTCTTACATAGAAAAAAAAATGCTTGTAGAGAGACCAAAACGATAACTTGCCTGACTAATCAATAGTCATGAGATCATCTAGTGAGAGGTATAGCTAGAAGTGGCTTAACCCTTTGCAATGTCAATCCAAACTTTTCCTGAACATCTATATCTTCGCGATTTAGGCCATTAGCATGTTTCCAATCAAATGAAAAAAGAAGAGTGGCCAACATTAGATGCACCATCCTATACGCTAAAGGCATGCCGGGGCAAATCCTTCTGCCTGATCCAAATGGTATTAGTTCAAAATCTCTTCCTTTCGTATCAACATCACTTTCTAAAAATCTTTCGGGAGAAAATAATAGAGCATCCGGCCACACATTTGGATCACGACCGATTGACCATATGTTGACCCATATTTGGGCATTTTTTGGCACTATATAGCCACATAGTTCGACATCCTTATTAGCTCTATGGGGTATTAAGAATGGACCTGGTGTGTGTAACCTCATTGTTTCTTTTACTACTGCTTGAATATATGGTAATTTTGAGATATCGGATTCTTGTATTGGTCCATTATTTTTGCCAACTACTTGGTCTAATTCACTTTGAGCTTTCACCAATTTTTCTGGGTTACATAACAACTCTGTCATCGCCCATTCTAAAACATTTGAGGTTGTATCTGTCCCGGCAATAAATAGATCCTGAACACAAAATTCACATGTGATGCATCACAATTAATTGAATAATCGAACGTAACTATAACTCCCTCCATCCGGTCATTTGTTGTCTTATTTCATTTTTGGATGTCTGAGTCAATTCTCGTCCTTTCTATTTTAAGAATTCATTTGATGAACAATTTGGTCATTCTCACTCAATTTGATCCACATGTCATTTAATAATTGACTATCTCCTCTTTCCTCGGTTCCGCCAAAATTAAAGAACAATAAATAATCGGGACAAAAGGAGTAGTTTTTAGTATTCAATTGCCATACTCCATGTTAAAAAGTGGAACGAAAAAGTAATTAGTCCTATAGTGAGTATCCTATATGGCACCAGCCCATACTCCCAACTATACAATGGACGTGGATTTTGGACTTTTCGATTGTTGCAACATACAATTGAAGATGAACTTTTTTGTTTTTTCTTGTTAGATTATAAATATGTAGTTGCTCATTTATCTACGGTTTTACTCATTTGTTTACTTTTTTTTATTAATTTTCATAGTATATCCTTTGCCTAGAAACAAGGAAAAAAAACTCTTTCTAATTCTCTCCCTCACAAAATTAATCAAATCCGGCGTAAGGGTGAGGGACCGCAGTCGCTGCTGACTTTGGGGAAAGGCACAACCGACGTTAGCAGTTGTGTCAGTGATGTTGATGGTGGCAGGTTAGGGGGGAGATAGGCCCGTCCCAAAATAAGGGTTTGTAACACCGTCGCCGGCGTTGGGGTGAAGGACGACGACCGACGTGGTGATGGACGGTGTGTGAAACACCGACAGTGGTTGTAATACCCCGTATTTTTATCATTATATATTTTATATTGATCTACGAATTATGCTGGTGGCGGTTAGTTGTGTTGGTGTTGATTATGTCAAGTGTTGTGGTTACTTGTTGTTGTTGTTGCTGCTGCCGGTGGTGAAGGGGCTGCTGGCCGTGGCCCACCGTGGTTGGTGGTGGTGGCCCACAGTGGCGGCCTTAGGTGGTGGAGGGTGGAGCGTCGATCTAGTATTGAAACGGGTTTTGGGTAGTGTATTAAGACGGGTTTTATTTATTTAAAGTACGTATTTAATTTTAATTAGATTAGTTAGTAATTATATTTAATTACCGTAATTAGATGTCGACTTTGTGGAGGAGCGCATTTGTATCTGTTTGCTTGTTTATTTGACAGAGTATGCTAAAAGGTAGGTTTATCCTACTCGGTTTCAATATATTTGGATGGTTATGTGAGTCGTTATTGAATGTCATTGCATTATAACATGTTTATCGTAATTCATATGTTATTAGAAATACAATATTATGACGTGACATTAATGATATTGAGGAATTCGTATTTATATCGTAATTGGGACACGTGTATCATGATGAGTCAGTAATTGGCATATTGAGTGGTAACTTGTATTTATTGTGTTTGTCATGCATATTGTGTCACATATGTATGTGGAGGTTTTTGGCGGTGTACGGTGGTGTTACTCGTTCTTTTGGAGACGTGGGGCGGTTGGGAGGCAGTCTCACGCTCAGGTCGCCTCTCGGAGCTTCCTACTTCAAAGGGGGTGTGTACATTATTGGCTTGAGTTATGGAGGGACACGTGAAGTTGAGTCACGTCGTCTGGCAGGGGATCCAAGTCGTTCTCGGGCCCGGTACCAACGGTGTGTCCGATGTGTCCGGAGTACCTTTTTACGGGCTGCAGTCCGGTTATTTTGGTGGGTGGTGATGCGGTGCCGTCACCGGGTTGTGGGTACGTCTAAGTGTCTCCCGGTACCGGTGTGGTGTGGTTGGAGTTGGTATTACATGCATTTCATTGTCGTATTTCATAATCACATTTTGTATGTCGTGTCTCATATTATTTATTGAAACTGACGTGTTGTGTGTATGTGTAATTGTCACCTATTTACGGGGTGACCTGTGTCGATCCATATGATATTTCCGATCATATGGGGGAGCAGGTTGAGTACAGGTTTTGCTTGTTGAAGCGATTGGGTTTTGGGCCACGCTTTGGACTTGGAGTCGAGTCGGCATGAGATAGTCTTCTTAGTGAGTCGTAGTAGTATGACTTGTAATAATTTATTCATTTTTTTACATTTATCTAATTCACTAAACCGATATTTATAATAAAGGCTTCTTATTGTATCTCCGAAATCACTACCTCGTGAAACCGAGATGGTAACATGCTTCAATTATCTTGGCCGAATAATTGGGGTGTTATAAAGTGGTATCAGAGCGACGATTTTGGAACCTGAACCAATGAACCAAAATGAATCTAGGAGTGTCTAATAAAATGAACCCGACATGAGTATATTAGGAGGTCAGTTTTGGGTGAGTAGTTCCTATTGTCTCGGTTGGTCACTACGTGGGGGGTTATGAGTCGGAAAACGTAAAGTGAAAAGTTGTATGATTACATGTGGTTTGTGATTGTTGTTAAGCATCTTTCATGCTATCGTTGTCAATTTGGTGTGTGATAATATGTGGAAGTGGAAGAAATAATTGATGATGTTTTTGGAGTGGTTATCGTGTGTCAATGTATAAAGGCTAGGTAAAATGTGGTGTGATTACATATTTACGTGTGTGTTATAACATGTTGATAAGATTCTTACATGATTTAGTCATTTATGTGGTACATGTTAATGTATGCGAAAATTGGATGAAAAGAGTAATGTGTGTAACATGTTTTGGAAATGATCATTACGTGTTGGTGTGTGATGGGTCTTAACCCCGTCTTTTGTAATTAATACCGCATGTATGTTTGGATGTCGCTAGTGCTATAGTTAGAGTGTGATTGGTAATGGTCGTTAGTAGATTAGTCGTTAGTATATGAATAGTATTTCATAGTCGGGAATTGCAAACCATAGATAGGCACCCAGCCGAGTGCGAGCTAGTACCCGGCCGAGTACCACTCACTCAACCGAATGAACCCTAGCACTCGACCGAGTAGACCATGTCCAGAAACTGGAAGTTTCTGGAAGTGTCACTCGACCGAGTGCCATTTTTGGGCTGTGAAATTTGCTAGAATTGCATGATTACCTTATTTTATCTCCTTGTTCTTTCAAATTATTTCCAAAATTTTCGTGTTGTTTGTTTGTTGCGCGGATTGAAGTCTCTACTTCCTTTGTATGCCCTTCAATTGGTTGATCGCACCATGAAAGTGACGTTTTATTTCCACTTACCTGTCCAATTTGATTTTTGTTTAAATCAATGCTAATTCCATTGAATTTTGTCAATTTATTACATGTTTTGTTCGATTCATGATACTAATCACCTTTTTACATCATTTATGATATCAAGTGTAAAATTTTCGTGTTGAATTTTACCCAAATTTTTTTTTATGAACTCGAAAATATATGTTCTTGAGTCAATGATTTGATTTTCCATGTGTTGCTTGGTTAATTGTTTAACAAGGACTAAAGTTTGGTTGTTATTGACACGTCTTGTCGTACATTTGAGATTTTCTCTTTAAAATTTTGCTTTAAAATTTTTTGAAGCTTTGATGTTCATGCTTGAGTTTTGAGTTATTTCCGCGTTTAAAAACTTGGTTAGTGATAGCATGTATCATCTTGAATCAAAATTCTATCTTACATGTTGCCAAAAATTTTGAATTCTCATAGTATATAGAGATATGAATGATATATAATTTTTACACCCAAAACATGATCTAATTTTTTATTTTCATACTCCATTCTTTGTCTAATTATGTAACAAAGAGCCAAATGTTGTTTAATAATGTTATGCATATTCTTAAAAGTTGAAATTTTTGTGTTACAGTTTTCTTGATTTAATTGAGTAATTAAGACTTCAATTTTGTTAATGATGTTATGTATTGTCCTAAATCGAAACTCTAGCCTTAAATTTTGCCCAAAATATTTTCTAATATCATAGTGTACATGACAAAAATTTTAAGTTTTGTACTTAGAACATAGTCTCATTGTTTTATAGTGTTCGAATAATGTGTTGTTTTGCTTATATATGAGTCATAATGCTTGTTTACCTTGTGGGTTGTATGGTCTTGGCTAGTAGAATTGTAGACATATGTGATTGTGTTTGAGAGGATGTGAATCAGAAGTGAGTTGACGAGTTTATGAGGATAAATGGGCAAGTGTTAAAATGTGTGATGAGTGAGTGTTACGTCTTGAGAGTTATGAATGTGGAACATGTGTTTTGTTTGGGATTGAGGTAAGTTTATTTATTTTATGGGGATTTGAGCCGTGTTGGTAGGTAAGTGTTTGATTTTGTGAAAGAGAGAAAGTTGTTTGATGAATAAGGATGTTATTGGTCGGATTTGTGGAAATGGTTGTTAATGACTAAATTGGATTCAATAAAGTGGTGATGTAGGTGTTGTGAATAAATAATTGTGAATGGAAATGAGTGTTGTATGAGTATTTGTTGCCAATATTGAATATGAAAAATTGAGAGCTATGAGGACATAATATGGTTATTGACTTTGAGGAAGGAATCTTTTACGGTAAGTAGTGATATTTTGAGATTTGGGAAGCCGTGAATTGTGATCCAAGGTTATTGGTGTGTTGATTGGATTATTTCGTGATCCGAGGATTTTTTATGTGATTTTGTGGATAATCTATGTCGAAAATTGGGAGTACAAGAAAGTGAGTTTAGCTTATGTAAGGTGTCTTGAGTTGAGTAAGATGATGGTACGAGGTAACTTATGAATGATGAGTGATGTGTAATCAAGGTTGAATATTTGTTAATGGTTCGAACTTATGGATAGTGAATGAGGTTTGGGTTGCATGTCGAGGGATATTATTATTATTGAATATGACTTGGAAACTTTGCTAGATAATTAGACGAGAATCGAAAGATGGTAACGAGAATTCATGAAATAAAAATATTAGAAGACACTAGATGGAACTTGAGGTGATCAATGTGATTGGACGGTGAAAGACGTCTAGTAAAAGTCGTAGTAAAAAATGAATAGTGAAGCTATTTGAAAGTATTGTACATGTGTGATGTGGTAATTAATAGTTATAGTATTATACCAACGCCGGTTTTTTCGAGGGATTTTATTTTGATATAAAGAGTCGGTTTTTGCGGGGGTATTGTTTTTCGAGGGGTGTTATTTTGAGTTAAGGAGTCGAATGTTGCCCATTGAAAGTCAGATTTCGGGAATGTTATTTTGTGAGATAAAGTTGTGGATATAGTACTACCAAGTTGATCCTCGCAGTTATGGATTTTAGTGTGTGATATGTAATGCGTGGAGTTCAATTATGTCGTTTAACTGTTTTGATCATTTGTATTATATGGTATGATTATTTAATTTAAGTATGCATATACAAGTGTGGAAGTGGTTGTTTGAAACCCCAATCCTATGTATAGTAGCATAGATGTTGCTTGCAAAGTTGTCTTCTAGTTTTAAGTGAAACATCCGTTTAATGCATAGTGATCTTGTTGTGGTGTTTACTTGAATTGCGACGTTGTGAAGCGAATTTTGAAATATCATGATTATGTCGGTCGTACAACTTGAATATTTTTTTTGAGTATGTTGTAATGGTGGCCATAAGGCCAAGATATTGTTCTAGACCCGTCTAGTAGACGGCGTGTTAGTCACCGTTGGAAGTTATTTATGTTGGTGTAATAGTATAGGTAAGCTTAAGACGATTTTTGGAACAATCCAGTTATGTCAGTGACACTCGACCGAGTGCCGCTTGCTCGGCCGAGTGGCTACCCCACTAAAATGAGTGGCCTGCTGTGGCCCTTTTTTGTTAATATTCGACCAAATATTGGGTGTGTACCCTTATTTTGCGGTTTATATTAGTTAACTTGTGTCGGATGAACATGTTGACCCCATATGGATGAGACCTCGTGAATTGCTTACGTTTGACCATATCACGTACCCTTTTATTATTTAATAATGTTAAGTGAAAGTTGTTAAATTGACATGTACTGTTGGATGACAGAAATCATGTGACAGTTGTGTGTGGTACACGTTGATTGTCGTGATGTTATTTTGCAAAAGCAAGATGATAATGATATTCATGTTAGTTGTCGGTTACCAAATATGTCATGTAGTGGTTATTTGCATGATGGTGTTGTGGTCTTCCGTATAAGCCGAAGTGTTGATGATGGATGAGAACGGATGTAGAAGCACATGTGTGATCATGTGGTGTATTTGACACGGTATATGCGTGGCATGGTTTCCGGAGATGGGAATGTTGAACATGGTTGATTCATATAACGAGAAATTTTGCATTGCTTGTTTGTTTAATGGAGTCCACATATTAGTGGTTGATGTGCATACATACGAATGTATGAGTTTTGACGTGATATAGTTATGTAATAATAATCGAGTTATGCCCCGCGATAGATACATATGCATAAAACTGACTTGAGGGAGGAATCATTTATGGGATTAGAGATTAGAACCGTGGGCTTGACCTTGTGCTTTACCTTTTTGGGAGATTTGTAGTGTGGGATCATATCGATCGAATTTTGACTATATAAGATTTGATTATGGATTTACAATAAGTAAGAGAGAGTGTTAAACCTGAAACATGATCATTTGTGAAATTTGGTAATGAGCGTATGAGAACACTTTATGAAGGTTGTTAGTTGAACTTTGCGTCGAAGTTCTCTTTTAAGGGGAGTGGATGTAAGAATTCGGAAATTTAGGAAAGAGGAAGTACGGAATGTGAGAAAGTAATGAGAGTGAACAAAGAACCTTGGGATGAGTGTGATATTTAGAAAGAACGTATACAGTTGATAGAAATGTGAAACTAGAGAAAGTACATAAGAATCGAAGTTGAGACTTGAGGGGAGATGAGGAAGTGAGGGAATAAGGCGAAATTCGAGGACAAAGTTCACTATAAGGAGGGAAGATTGTAATACCCTTTTTTTTGTAATTATATATTTTATATTGATGTACGAATTAAGTTTGAGACGGAATAATAAAATAATAACGATAACGATAATAATACATAATACG
>VHZZ01000169.1:218465-230645 GCA_009801015.1 Silene noctiflora
AGTTTAATTGTTTTTAACTTCTTACTGACGATATTATGCACCGCGTTATCTCTCTAAATTTACTACTCCCTCCGTCCCGGTTATTTGTTGTCCTTTTTCATTTTGGGGTGTTTCAATGAATTGTTGTCTTTTCTATTTTAGTATTGCATTTGATGAGTAATTTGATCTTTCACATTCAATTTAGTCTATTTGTCATCTTATAATTGGCTCCCTCATCTTTTCTTGGTCTTTGTGCCAAAACCAAAGGACAACAAATGACCGGGGCAGAGGAAGTACATTAAACAACAACCAAACATTTTTAATGCATCTGGATAACACATTCTTAATCAATAGACAATACACACATCCTTTATTCATTTCATCAACTTTTGGAAACTCGACCTACTCAATTAATATTTCAATACAAATATAGTTGCAGATAATATAATATTAATTTATTAAGTGACAAGTGAAATACTCCCTCCTAGTTTAGATAACTCCCTTATTTATTGGTGGCATGTGAATTAAGGGTGTTTAAATTAAATAAGTTAGAGTATTGTGGTAGGGTGAGGTGATAGGAGAGGGGTATTATTACGGGGTGAGCTGATTAAAATAAGTATTGTTAGGGTAAGGTGATTAAAATAAGATAAAATATGGGTATTGCAGGGTATTGTTTTGAGGTGAGTTGATTAAAATAAGTATAAAACTTTATTAAATAAGGAAAGAGGGAAGGTATTCTAAATTGATAAAAAAGAAAAGAGGGAAGTTATTTAGAATAAGAGGGAGTACATGTTATAGAGATTATTAAATATCCATTAAATATACAACCTTTATTCGGTGAAAATCTATTTATTTTCGTTTTAGGGTGTATCATTAATTAATTATCTATTCCTATTTTCTTTATGTTTTTGTGGCCTTTACATATGCAAGTGGGAGATTGGAGATTTGTGTGGTAAAAAATCACCCTTTTCTATTCTTAGTTTTTGTTGTGCGTAGGTTTTGCTTGAGAAAAAAGAGTATCCGTTTAAATCTTAAAACATGTCAAATACTACCACATGGTTGTAATGAAGACAAAACTTTTGGCATTTGCTAGGCAACTTGCTATGTGATTTAGTATATACTAGTTTTCATGTCCGTGCGTTGCACGGATAATAAATTGATCAGCGATAAATTTCACGATATAATGAAATATAGTGCATAGTTTATCTCTAAGATTTTACTCAGTATATACATCGTATGACCAATAAATAACTCTCGTTAACATAATATTGACATGAGATAAATCAATGTTTGATTAACTATAGTTTTTGTTTGGAAAAGAAAACCAAGATGAACTTGTTTACATATGATACTCCGGAGTTTTTAGTTTTTTTCACGATACCAGTGTATTTTTCAATTTTACATAGTACTTATTTTTATAGAATAAGACCATTAAAATTTAATGAGTTCAGATTTTTATGCACGTGATGTTTGCTAATAAATTTTCCTATTCGATCTTATGATCCATACCTTCACTAAACTCATTACGTACCCTACTCAAACTCGTCAACTATGATATTAAAAGCCATTCATCTACATTGAGGGACAAGAGATTTGATACACAATAGAGAATGTTTTGTTCAATAAAGGCCTAAGGCTTTATTTTGATGAGAATATAAGAGAGATGAAACAAAGTTATGACAAATTTCATGTTTTATTAACAAACGAGGTTATAGAGAGATAATGAGGATATAAATAGGGAGATCTATTTTCCTCTTAAATAAAAAACAAAATCCCACAAACATAGGATAAATTTGAAACAAACTTCTCATATTCCATTTTCCATATTTTCATCCATTTTTCTCCCCCCATCTTATTCCTTCGTTTTTCTTTTATATTTTTATTTTTGCAAGCAAAGTGTAAGCAAGTTACATGAGTTGAAATAGATCAATATCAATCAATTCAATATAGACTATTTACAATCATCAAACCACTCTTTTGTCATTCCCTATTTATCTCATTTTCTTCCTTAACCCCTTTCCCTCTCCAATATTGTTTTTTTTTTTTTCCGTTTTATAAACCGTACATGTTATAGACGCGTTTGTAATTTTGTATACACGATACTTCAAAGGCATTTAGCCATATTTAAAATATGTGTACGTTTCTTATTTTCTCATATTACTTCATTCAAATGAAATTTATTTATTACGTTTTTAAATATTACCTCACCACGTCAACTCTTTATTCATTCACATTCATCCTTCCCACCAAACTAACCAACATAACTCATTGTATCCAACCTCATCCCTATTCATGAACAATTTCCTCTTTCTTCGATATCTGCTTATATTCCCTAAATTACACTCTTAAACTTCAAAAATTAACACCCCTCCTCTCGAGAAACTTACCCCCTCCCTAGAAGTCCACCATACCCCTACCCTACCCGTCACAAATACACACACATCACTTTATAAGGTTCATATCCTTCCCGTAAAGAAGAAGATAATATTAAGTGGTTTATATTAAATTGATTGATATTGTTTTATTTTTTTTATTTTTTATTTTATATAAAACATACTACATGTTATGGTTGCATTTATAAACATGATACTTAAGAAACTTTAAAATATATTTATAATATGTGTGATTTTCTCATTTTCTTATAGTACGTCCTTTAAGTAAAATATATCTATTTACATGTTCTAATATTACCTGACCATATCAATTTTCAACGAGCATTCACCTTCCTACCCAATTAACCAATCTAACTCATTATAACCAACCTCATCCCAATCCATGAATCATTCTTATCGATATTTGCTTATATTCCCTATATTACATTCTTAAACGTTAGAGATTAACCCTACTACTCGAGAAGCTTACCTCTCCCGCAGAAACCTATCCTACCCCTACCCCTCGCAAAAATACACATGCACATTGAAGTCATCCATCGCCCTATAAGTTTCATGTCTTGCCCATAATGAATAAAACAATTTTAAGTAGTTTATATTTAATTAATTGATATTGATTTTAGATTAAAGTTCAGTAACTATAATCATTAAGACCCCCTTATTTGGGACTTAATTTTGTTGAACTTAACTATTCTGAACTTAACTTAATTTTGTTGAACTTAAAGTTATGGAAGCTTAACTTAACTTATAGAAATTTAACTTTGTTGAACTTAACTTATATAAGCTTAACTTTTTGAATTGAAGGAATCTTAACTTAAATTTAACTTAATTTAGTACGACCACAACAGTTATTAATATATTATTATTATTACTACTATTACTATTACTATTACTATTATTACGAAAGGAGAGGAAAAATCAGAACCAATGAGTATTCGCATGAAAGGAGAGGAGAAATTAGAACCAGACTAGAGAATAAAAAACATACTAATGGAAAAAAGAAATGGCATAAATTTTTAAAAAAATGGAGTGAGGGTATTGACTATTGAGGTAATGAATGCAGATAGAGGAGTAAGAGGGTGCGACTGTGTTAATAATAAATGGTTAGTTTGTTCTTAGTGAGACATGTGGAAGATAAGTGAGACAATGGAAATTAAATGAGCGTTCTGTATATATAAAATATAGGATAGATAATTAATCTAGGACATTTTTTACATCGATTTAGCTTATGTAGTTAAAGCCTTACAGAAAGAGAGAATAATAGTTATTGTGCACGAGTGTATGGTACAAAAGATAAAAAAAAGTGATCTTGCAACTTTATGATATACAGTGATCGCTATACGTTAAAAAGAGGTAATTTAATAATGATTTAAAAGTAGTAACCTTGTAATAATGAAAAGTGGTTAATTATTTACATAAAGTACTATTTTTTTTTTTTTTTCTAAAATGGTTTCTAATAGGAAAAAAAATATAAATAATTAATTATATCATAATTCTAATAGAAAAATTGTACATAATTAATCTATTTTAATAATTATAATAATTATAATAAGTGTATAATTTTCTAATTCTAATAGGAAAAATTGTAAATAATTAATTTAATCAAATTGTAGATAATTTTATTTGTAATAATAGTATTTTATAAAAATTGGAGACTACCACGTGCATCGGAAAAAACCTGAAATATATATGTGTGTGTGTGTGTGTGTGTGTGTGTGTGTGTGTGTGTGTGTGTGGAATCAGGATCTCGTGCGAACTATGCGAACTAATAAAAACAACTTGTATCCGTCATTTTAGGCCCAGGTCACACATCCACACACTTAATTCTACTTTTAATGTCCCTGCTATCTCCTTACCACGCAACAACCATTCAATTACGTACCATGCCTAGCTGCTTCATTATTTGCGACACCGTCACCGGAGCTTCGACATCCATCGCTGACTGTCTTTACCTCTTCCAAACAGCCATCACTCCGATCAGACAGAAACTCCGGTGACCACCCGCCTTCCTTTTTCTACAAACAGCCATCAGTCCAACCAAACAATTGGTTGTCGCATGCACCAGATAGCAGGTCGTCGGCGCCTGAGCTCAACTCCAGCAACCACTTTCGTCGATCACGTGATCTCCATTGAGTTATTTTGGTGTTTGAGATCTCAATTTTTTCTCATTTTTTAAAAACTTTGGGATTTTAATATTAAATCTACTACAATCAAAGTAGAATTTTGAAAACAATCGAGTAAAAATGGAGTAGTCGGAAGATTTGAGTAAATGAATGTTCTTGACAGCGGAAATACGAGTCCGTCGGTGGTGTCAGAGTTTGGGTGCCCAGTGGTTGACAGATCGACGGCGAGCGAAGACTCCTGCGGAGCTCCGATGGGGTTGAACAGGAAACCACATGTGGTTGTAGTGGTGTCCTATGGTGGTCGCGACTGTGTTGAGAGCGGATGATGGTGTGGGAAAAGAGTAGAGCTTGGGTGCTTAGTGACGATGCTCCGGCGTTGTCTTGCGTGACCAGTGATGTCAAGTGTTGTGGCGGAATGGTGGCGTTTTTGTGGTGGCCGTGGGGATTAATGGTGGTTGTTTTGGTGGTGTCGCATGTGGTGGCTGTAAGGGCAAGCTATTGGTTGGTGTGTCTGATGGTGGTGGTGGTTGTGCGGTGGTACTAGTGGTGTGTGGTGGGGGTGGTGGCGACGGTTACGGCAGTGATGATGGTGGATATGAACGTAGTGGGTACATGTAGAGGTATGACTGATGTGTTGGGTACTAAAGGAGTGCATCCGTGGTGGTGGTGGCGGTGGCGGCGGCGTTAGGGTGGTGGCTAGTGGTGGTGGGTAGTGATAGAGATGATGGTAGTAGTGGTAGTTCATAATTTTGGGGTGGATACATGTATGAATATACTAGCTACGTGTATGATTTTGTGTATCTAGCAGTATTGACAAGTGTATCTAGCAGTGCTTACAAGTGTATCTAGGTAATTCGTATGGTTCGCACCGTAACTTAATACGGATACTACTTGTCTTAAATAAGAATTTGTGTTGTTCCAAAAGCTATAGATAATTATTGATCAAAGGGTATGAAGTATTAAGCTAAACAAATGAATGAGACAAGTGGGCGGGCCGTGAAGAAAAAAGTTGCCCTCTAAGACCTTAGTGGGCGGGCCGGGCCATAATTATGGGCCGATTGTCCTTGCCCTAGCTCGCCCTTTAGTCAAAAGTTGGGCGGCCCATGGGCTAATGGGCCATAACACGAAACTTCAACTGTTGTTAGAATGACTTCTATTCAAGGTACCTTTTTTTTTATATCGCATACCTTGATCTGAAATTTGAAATGAGGTACATGAATTTATGTATAGTGAAGAAATACATGTAAGGTTAGAGGTAACGATTGGACGTAAATATTATTGTTTGAACATTAATTTAATTTAGACGCTTTATTAATTAAAATATATAAATATTTTCGTCATATTTTAACCTTTTTAGTTTACGTATTATATTTTATATATTATTATGTTAATGTTATTTAAATAGTAAACGGGCCTAATGGGCCGGCCCGTGGGCTTTTCTTATTGTCCATACCCGCCCATTAACTTGGCGGGTTGGGCTTGGTCCGCCCTCTTAATTTTTCGGGTAAAAAATATTTGTCCAAGCCCACGAAATAAGCGGGCCGGACGGGACGGGCCTAATGGGCGGGACGACCCGTGAACAGCTATAGAGACACTTATAAATAAAACAGATAAATAAATGACAAAGCCAAAAAAGAAAAGACTAATGAGTAATTCATACCAATAACAAATGTTTGACATCATCAAGGCTCAACTCATTATCATTGATAAGCTGAAGAAGACTGTCTAGCACATCATTTTGTGCGTCAATCCTCTCATCTTTTATTCTTTGATCAATGATCTTCTCAAATATCCCAAGCATCTTTTCGAAATGAACCCTGACTTTTTTCCTTATCCCTTGTAAATCCAAGTACCGCAGTACTGGGAAAAAATCCGAAACATTTGGCGCCGCAGTTTCTTCCATTATATGACAAGCAAGATCCTTGAAATCTTGTGAATTTAAAGAGTCATGGCTCGCCAAATCCATAGAGAATAACGTGTTGGACAACAAGTTTAACGAGGTCGTAAACCCGGCCTTGCCTATATCAATAGGCAACCCTTTTTCACAGCACACTCGTGCATGGTCAACCAAATCATTAACCTTTTTTTGGCGTAAACCTTGACTAGCATCGAGTCGCTGGTTAGTGAACAATTGGACCATGAGGATCTTCCTAAAGGTCCGCCACTTGGGACCCACAGGGAGCCAAACCATGGAATGTTTATCATGGTTTGCCACCCTTGAAGCATCCGGAAACATTCTACTAGACAAGGCTAAGTCGTGTTTAAGGAACATTTCCTTGGCTATTTCCGGGGATGATATGACTATGGTAGTTATGGTTCCTAACTTGAGAGACATTATAGGCCCGTAATTATTCACAAGCTCGGCGATGGTGCGATGAGGCTTGTCGCCGAGCATATGAATGTTACCTATTATAGGCCATGGTTTTGGTCCTGGAGGAAGTTTGGTTTTGCTATGCTTTGACTTGAGTATTACAGTAGCTAAGATTAGAATTAAAGAAAAAAGTATGGTGTAATAATAATCCATTATTGGTGTAGGGATCCTAGTTCTTTGAGACACAATATAATACTCAGTAATATAGGTGAGCTAAATTATGTTGATGTAAGCCTTAGCCAGTCTGGCTGGAGAGGGATAAGTTGCGGAATTGCGCACGTTTATGTTCATTCAACTTGCATACACTCTAACGTTTCAACCACATGTTCGAACAGTCTAAAGTGAACCACAAGTCTACAATCGCATATTATTAAACCAACATTCTCGTTTAAGACGGACACTATCCGTCTTTTAAGATTAAGACGAGTCAATTACATACCAAATTACATGACAAGTCTACAATCTTTTAAGATTAAGACGGATACTATCCGTCTCTGGATATATTTTACGTATATACTCCCTCTGTCCCGGTCATTTGTTGTCCTTTGGTTTTGGCACAAAGATCAATGAAAGAGGAGAGAGCCAATTATAAGATGACAAATGGACTAAATTGAATGTGAAAGATCAAATTACTTATCAAATGAAATACTAAAATAGAAAGGACAACAAATCATTGAGACACCCCAAAATGCAAAAGGACAACAAATGACCGGGACGGAGGGAGTATTATTTACTTGTCTTCCAGCATTGTATATTTTGTACGAAGTATCTTGCTAGGATTCTAGGTTTTTTATAATTCTCGTTTTATGTTAAGTTAATATACACTATATACATCATACGTGTTCATGTAGACACCCGTATCTGTACCTTTTAAAAGCCACCCGCTGATGATCGATTGATCGGATCGACATGTTTAGCTTATGTCGCGATATTATGACATTTCATAAATCAGTTAATAAAGGTAACTCAAACTTCGTGTCTACCCCTTTAGTTGTCATCTACATGTCATTACGGTTGTTTAGACAGTTCTTAGAGTAGATTTCGACGTCGCGTTAGAAATCGTCCTGATAATTCCGAAACCATAAAATCCCAAGTCAAAATACAACTCGCTTGTCCACAGGATATCATAATATGTTGAGATTTTATCTAGCTCATATTGAGCCTCGTGTCACTTTCTTAGGCTAAATGTACCTGAATATCATAATATGTCTCTCTTTGCATTTTAGAGAGACAAACAATGAGTTTCCTTCCCTTGTCCACAAGACGAGGATATCCTAATATGTCTCTCTTTGCATTTTAGACTTTGTTACTGCTCAATGCTTGATCAGTTGACCACGTACGCCTGATTCCTATCATGGTTCCGGTCACGTTTGCATAGACCGACTAATTTGACCAACTACACTCAATCAATCATAATTAATCAATCTAGTCTAAATCTTTGTCAATTCAAGGGCACTTTCACCATCATAGTTCGAGTTACCGCTAACTTACCGTTTAATTAAATCTCGCGACGCTAACATGTAAGTTTGAGGATGTACTAAACAGTCATTTAAACCTTTCATAAAAATCAAGTTTTGTAACCAAATTAAGCATACAGACTGTATCAGACGCTAGGAGAAAAGGCACCCATAGGTGTGCCACTTAAAAGGATCGAAGCATCTGCCACGCCTCTTCTAAGACTTGCCTGTTCTGTTGTTGCTGTTTTCTCGTCTGGGTTAGCGTGCCTCATTCTTTGTCGATCCGAGGATTTTCCAGGCCCGAGAAAGATCTACTTTTTCCTTTTGTTTCTAATCTTTCTTTTTCTAATTAATCGACTTGAAAGTTTCAATGTTTATTGAATTTAGTTTGATTTAGATTCATAATAATTTATATTAGTCAGTTTAAATTGTCTTAGATCAACAATCTTAGATTATGAGGCCTAAAAATCAATATTAGATCTCTTAACCTAAGTCTCGTAGATTCTACTCAAATTTTCATCTATTTTGTTCAATATCGTTCTTAAATTTTTAGCAATTAATGCTAAGTGGTTTAAGAATCGATGATCATTTTTATTTTATTTTCACTTTTAATTTTCTATAACTAATCTGTAAATTGAAACGATTTTCTAAATAAACTAACGTAAATAAGCAAACAGTTCTAACTCTCACAGTCATAACCCGCCTAAGAAGAAACACATAAATTGTTGAGCCTCTTTAAGAGGACGCACATTCTGCAACACCTACTTCTAGTCAGTTTTTGCCTTTGATCTCTTTCTTGTCCAGACGTAGCTTGTTTTAGGATGTATTAATTGAATATTAGTCATAATGTCGCCTTGTCAGAATACATTTTCACCTTATTTATCGTTAATTTACCATTTGTATACGTAATTTATGTTTTAAACATTTGTTGTATTCCATTCACATGTAATCAATTTAAATTCCTACTATTTCATATACCTCGAGTATTATCATAAGAAAATTATGAAGATTTAATCTCTTCCTTTTTGGTACATATGGTTATAAGCAACACTTACTATTTATCAATATATGCTCATGTTAGTATCTCAGATATATATCTAGATCTTTTATGTATAAAATGTTATTATAATACTCGGATATTTGGGAGATCAATTAAGGAATCTTGGGATGCGTGAGAGGACCCTTAGGCTTGACGAGAGACCATTCGTGAGTAAAGCATAGCTGTTCGGTGGATTAAGTGTAACCTATACGAGATCTAGTAGTGAGTTCAGGGGACCGAGGAGGTAAAACACGGCCGAGTATGAGTTTTACTTGACCGTATAGGCTGCACTCGGCCGTGTGGAGCTATACTCGACCGTGTGGACGACACTCGATCGAGTGGACTGAACACTCGGTCGAGTGCTACCTGTCAGATGGCGATGTTACCTAGGTCAGGACTTACATTCCACCTAACCCTAATTCATTTCCCTTGTTTCTCTTCAACCCCAAATCCTCTCCCTTCTCTCTAAAACCCTCATAAACACCTCTCTATGGGATTCAAGTGATAAGGGTTTTAGTCGTATCACCTATATCAAAGTAAACCTATCTCAAAATAACTAGTAGCTAATGGCAATACAAGGTCGAATCCACAGGGAGGCGGTAATAGTCTATGTGCTAATAAAATAATTTGTCTTAAGGTAAAAAGTTTCTTAAAGGTTTCATTTGTTTAACTAAAATTAATTAAATATAAAAATAAGTCGAATTCAATAATATGAAAGAGTTTAGGGATCAAGTTCACTAGGTCGTTATTCGGGGGTGTGATTTAATTCTTTGAATGAGCAATTTAACTGTTCAAGGTCATAAGATCGGTTGATTCTATTATGTCCTTTGGATCTAATTTAACATTCGATCGCTATCATTAAATTAGTTTTATTTAATTGTCGCAGCTTATACTAGTCTTAGTCCGGTTGGTAAAAATCCTAGTTTGCTAGACTAATTAATCAACTATGGCCATTAATCAATTAACTAGAATTAAGACAAGAATTAAAAAACAGTTTAAAGCAATTTAACAATCAATTCATTAACTAAACCCCATTCTAACAACCTAGATCTTTTTTCACCTCAGATAGAAGATTTAGCTACGCATACTAATTATAATAACAACAATAATATTGATAGAACACATCATTAATGGCATACATAAGATAATTAACAAAGATTGAAACTGTAATGAAAGATTTAATAGATACCGTATGAAATTAATGATGAGCAAATCTTAGATCCGGAATAACTATAAACTAAACTAAACTAGAAATTTTTTTAAAGTATTCTAGGGTAAAAGTACAAAAAAAAAAAAACCGTATCATACAATAATCTACGAGTTTTGTATTTATAATAGAAGCTAATTTGATTTAGGAAAGTCATCGCAAAAGACGGAACTAGCTAAATACTCGATCGAGTATGCTATTCTTGTAGTCTTCAACTCTCGACATTTGATTCTTTGGATTGATCTCCTGGTTCCTCGATCGAGTATCAGTGAACTCGATCGAATATGCATCCTCTTCTCACTTCTTCGTGCAATCTTCTTTTCTCTACTCTTTCTTTATTTTTATAGATTTTCGTGCCATGCTTCGTGTGTTCCGTAATGTCATATCCGTGGTTCTCTTATCTTCCTAAATGCTCCAAATCTGCATTATAACACAAGAATGCAGAAGTATCTCATTTTAGCATAAATGACACATAAATAATGTATTCTAGCACGAAAACAGTATCAAAACAACTAAAGGGGAGGCACATAAATGTATATAAATATGACTTATCAAACTTCCCCAAACCATCTCTTTACTTGTCCCCAAACAAAGGACCACACGATACACTTAGACAAACATACAAATGGTAAACGAACAACTCAGAGCTAATGCTAATGCACATACAAATCCCACACTATCCATATCTATAACAAAGTAATGACATAAGTGTACCAATAAAACAAATTCATCGGCACGAGTAATAGAAGAAGCAGCTCAAGTCACAAGATTTATATGACAGTGTACAAATACCTTTCGATCTTGCAAGACAAAATTTAGTTGGATTCTCGCGGATTCATTCATGCTCTCATAAGTATATGTAAGGGTGAGTTATATGTAAGATAGATATAAATAAGAACACTCACTCAACTTATGAAACATGCATGCAATCTAATGTGATAGAAATTTCCCCAACTAATATGTATTCACAATATAGACAAAAGTACATGTATCAAGGACAATAAAGATGGCAAATGGGTGAAGGTATAGAAGTGGTTTGTGCCAAAGACACGTATGGAAGGTAACTCCTCAAGAAGGTCATCAATGATTAGATAGGTATGCTCGGGAAGGTCGACCTCCTCATTGCCAGGTGCAACATCTACTAACGGCTCAGTCACAAGAAGGTAGTCCGCGGCAGGCAACCTCATCCAACTCCTACCCCTCACCCTCCAAGCTCGAACCCCACCCAGCAACTCTCGCAACCACTTCTGCCGGATGAAGTAGGTCTTATCCAAAGTCAGGACAACGACAGCCAGGGGTTTAAGAGTAGGAGAAGCCTCGAAATCGGTCAACCTCTCGGCTAGGCGGGTGGCGATTGCGTCGCACCTAAGGTGACGGGTCGAAGACTTAGCCATCAAGGCCAAGCTAGCGCACACTATTGTCGGTGCCTTATAGGCCCAACGCTTTTCCCGGGCGGGGTAAAGCTATGAGAACAACAACATAACCACATGTGAGTTGATCTTACTCACATCCTTTCTAGCATTGATAGCGGGACAGAGGTCGTCGTACCCGATCAAACAAATTACTCAACTAGCATAGGGTAGTCGAGGTCGAACCACAAGGACGGGAATTGGA